>WYDI02025368.1:0-28699 GCA_009867235.2 Psittacus erithacus | reverse complement strand
CATACCATAGCACGTCATGTCCAGGATGTGAACTGGGAGATACCCGGAAGGGCTAGCTCTCTCTCTGCTCGATCGGCAAGTGGTGATTGTGTTCTCTTCCCTTGTTGTTTCCCTTATTGTTATTGTTGTTGGTGGTAGCAGCAGTGATTTGTGTTGCACTTTGGTGGCTGGACTGTTCTTGTCTCGACCCGTGGGGGTTGCATTCTTTCGGTTCTCCTCCCCGTCCCTCCGGGGGTGGGGGTAGGACAGGTTGTGGGGGGAAAACAAGCAGGCTACGTGCTTTGTCTAATTTACGACTAAGCTTAAACCACGACAAAATCCTAGATACTCACCATCTAAAGGGTCAAACAGTAAAGCCATACAACAAACAAATGTAGGCATACTTGGTGAGTGAGACATAGTTAAGTTAATGCTGCTGTGAAATCTTCCATAAAGCGAATATTGATAAGATTTTCTTATTCCACTTTTTTTTGCCAGA
Source organism: Psittacus erithacus (assembly GCA_009867235.2). Classification (NCBI taxonomy): domain Eukaryota; kingdom Metazoa; phylum Chordata; class Aves; order Psittaciformes; family Psittacidae; genus Psittacus; species Psittacus erithacus. The sequence goes on along the minus strand of WYDI02025368.1, from coordinate 28,221 downwards.
GCAGCACTTTAGACTAGAATATGTAAAATAGCTTCATCAAGCCTGATGACTTGATATTGATTAATGGCTTCATAGATGAAAAAAAAAAAAAGGTCACAATGTCCAGACCAAAGCAAAAAGAGAAAATTGCTGCAGTTGTAACTGTCACCTGTTCATTTGAAACCAAAGCTAGAAGGAAAATGAAGTAATAAAAATATTTATTAAGTACTATACTTCAGTTACAATCATCTAGCACTCTGCTGAATATAAGTAATCAACTTATCATCATTACAACACTTTTCCCTTATATCCTGTTACTGTCAGACCTAAACTCCTTTACTTGCCACCCCTCTTTACCACTTAGCACACATATTGAACCATAAGGATGACTGTGAAGGAAGGTACTGCAATGCTAGAAGAGAGGTCAATATTTCACTTTAGGGACTCTGGGGGATGGGGGAAAGGGGCATGGGGGGAAGTCAACAAAAAGCAGTTCTCTTAATTCATTTTAGCTCAATGTCCCATAATATTCTTAGTCAGCTACTAATGTCATGGTAGTGGCAGCATCAGTGACAGAGTTTGGCTACTATTCTTTTAAGATATCTCCACTGCTCAATTAAATCTAAACTTTATATTCTGTGTATCATTTTTTGTTATCTATGCTACTAGACTGAAACTCTTTTTTCCTTGAAGGAACCAAGTCCATCTGCAGCTTGTGGACAGGTCCACAATCTTCACCTGAAAAGTCTGCATATAAAGTAGTTTAATAATTCTCAAAGTAAAAGAGGTTGAATGCAAACGTACTGGAATGCTTTCTCCAAGAACACTGATAGCTTGCACTTCCCCTTAGCTGTTTCTTTTTTTTTTTTTCCCTAAGAAATCTGATTCTGCTTCTTGAAGTCATCTCATTTTTATCCTTAATTTCATCTAGTACACTTGCAGAGCTATAACATAACTAATTTTTAAATTCTTATTGGATTAAATTGATTTTTTTTCATTTCTATATTTACACATAATGAAGCTTTGAACTTTTATCTAAAATTCTCAATGACTCAGAAATTTTCACTGAAGAAACAATTTGCACACTACTTTGCACTGGGGGTTTGGGGAGCAGTTTGTAATTTATCTCACCTATCTCTACTACTTATGCATTGTTGCACTTTGGAGTGCTATCTGAGAGCATGAATTGGGTTCCTTTTTGATGAAAGCAAATGCAGAGATGCACTCCAGGAATGCACCTACGGCATATTGACACAAATGAGTATTCAGTTCACGGGACTTGACTACCATATTCCAATGTAAGAAACAAAGCCCAACAAAATGCAACACTCATCCACCCCCTGAAACATCTTAGTTTGGGTGCCAGATGCTGCGAACTATTTCATACTTCAGATCAATTCCTGTTTGTTCACACTTCTTGCTAATACAGACATAATCAACCACAATGTTGCAACTCTGAACATTCAAGAAATAGTAAGTAAGTAAAAGCAAGGAGGGGAGTGAACACTCAAGTTAGACATATTAACCTTGTCAGACACCACATTAAATATGAAACACTAAAATCTTGTCACCTATCTAAAGAATTTTTGTGCAAACTCATACAGCTATGCAAAATAACAAAGAATGTTTGCAAAAAGATTTCTTAGAAAGTCTTTTTTTCCTTCAAATTAAAGAAAATCAGAAACATTTTATCCAACAGGTAAACAAACTGAAATCCTATTTAACACTCAGTACTTAACTTGAAACTGTGAAGTGTTAAATAACACAGAAAACTTACTTCAGGTATCTCTACAATAGTTCTGGTATCTATGGAACTTATTTCATGCACAGTGATCCAGTCTCCTCTTCAGAGGGAATACTATTTGAATTCTGCTTGTGTCACATTGGAAATTTCCTCTATGGTTGTTGCTACTGAAACAGGAGATCAATAAGCATACAAAGCATTTTTTCTCTCTTTCATTCTAGGGTTTTGACATTAAATATTTAAATTAATTCTAGAAACTAGTTTGGAAGTCTAAGCTGTGTGAACCTGACACTTAGCACCATGATAGATGAGTCAAATAGCAATTAATCAAACAATCTTGCATGCAAATTTACTATCATTTTCGAAGAGGTGAGGAGTTTCTAGGTAATGAAGAGAAGATGCATGTTTCACTGGAAATTCATTAAAATTTACAATTAAAGACACAAAGCTTGATTATGCCCTCAAATACTATGCAGACATGTATTTCCTGAATTCTGCACAACACACTGTTTGCAGAGGAACAACAGGTGATTAAACAATGCAAACAATGATGTGTCTCAGGGCATCATTCAGCCAAAACATTATAACAGTAAAACGAAGAAATGTAGTGGCAATTTAAAATTTGCTTCAGAAGTTCAAAAAGACCAACTGTAATCCCTCTCTTCAAGGAAACACTGCATTAACATTTACATATTTACTCATACTTAGCATTCATGGACTAAGTACAAAAGTTCAGTATAACAGCTCCTTGGAGTTACTCCCTTCAGATCCTCCTCTCCCTCCCACTAATGACCTGCCAGCTGACCTGCACTCCCAGCTGTGAGAAGCATTAACTCAAAAACTTCAAGACCTCATGCATCCAACACCTGAAGTCAAATTGAGGAATAAGTTACAAAGTTCTTAGTTTCACTAGTGAAATTCTGACCAATGAAATCAAAGGGAGTTTCATGCCCTACTAACAGATATCCACCACAAAGAAATCATCGCCTTTGCTACATCAATGCAAAAGACAATCTGACACTACAGATAAATAGGTATAATGTCACAAACTTTCTCCTATCAGCGTGTTTGAACATCTCACCTGTCCTCAGCTTTCTTACTGTCTTTAGAACTGTTACATACAGTGATCAAAGGAAACATGGCACCATATGGTTAAACAGGTGTTATTCTTTTAGGGAACTTCCTACACAAACCAGAAAACCCAACACAAGACATCAAGAGGATCTTGTTTGGCCAGTTTCCTCTCTATTTTGGTCTCCAGTGGACTAAAATTTCTACCTCAGAAGAAAAAATTACTTCACACATCTGAAAGTAGCCAAATATTTAACTATTCCCCTAGAAAATATTCATGCTCCAATATATCCAACGTAGAGAGTCTGAGTATACTTAATCATCCCAGGCACTAAAGAATTATAATTTTTCAAGCTGGGTTTGCTTTTAAAAGAAGTAGGAGGCAAGTAGGGAAGAACCTGCCCTTCTGTGACATGTGAAAGATTCTTGATACTCTTCAGCATCATTCCCAGTAGTTTTATCCATGCCTCCCAACTACAGCAGTCACTGGGTCTGGAGCTTTGAAAATTCTGTAAACAGTGGGATTCACTTTGGTTATTCTGGGAAACAGTGAAGAAAATATGGATTTAACTATGTTCAGTTCATGGACCTCCTAAACCACTGATTTATTAAAACTTTCAAAGGATTACCTTTATTTAGGTACACAGGAAATGAAATGTGGCATTATAAAGCACCATTCCAGTGCAACAAAATCAAATGGAAAACCAATATTGCTAATCGCAATTGCTTGTATAACTTGTTTTTTTGTGATCTTTCTCCAGGATACTTTTTACTCAGCATTACCTCCAAAGAAGAGATGCCTGTGAGGTTTATCTGAGGTCACAGATGTGAATACCAGTAAAACCAACAGCCATTTTTTTGACTCATGTTTCTTTTCTTCCTGCAGTCTTATTTATACTTTTATCTATTCTATATTTTATTCCTTATCCCTATTGCTTTCTCGCAATTCTTGGACTAAATTTGCTGGACAAAAAGGGCATCTTGCAGAAAGCTCATCTCTCTCTCTTTAACAGTCCTGCTGGCAAGTAATTTCCCCATACCCATTCATCTGCTACCCCCCAGAGAAAAGTACTGCAAATGACGGTATCAGGAACTTGCTCTTGCCTGTCCAAATAAAACCAGCCATAAGAGTGAACCAGCATGGCCCTTGGATCCTCAGATTATAATGAACATCCCCTTTACCTGCACTTCCCTATTCAAATAATCCCATGACCAAAATAATCAGTACCCTACAGCAGCGGTGTGGTTTGCACACAACTGCGAATAGAGTGTCCTATCTTTTCTTCTCCATTCTCAAATATCAGTGGCAAAATGGAAAAGGTAGTAGGGGAAGCAGGCTGTCAGAGCACCAAGGAGAACACTATCAAATGTACTCCTGCCAACCAAGAACTCGATGGGTAACCTTAGCCAGGAAGGTCAAGGAGTACCAAAACACAGAGTTTAAAACTGAGCTGCTAATTCAAATTATGAAAAATAACATCCCAAACTGTGTTTTGGGTTGCAAAGGGATCACATCTATCCTAAGATAAGAGTCATGAGACATTGTAACCTGTCACCTGAGTATTCCTCAGTTCAGGGCTCAAGATCTGTAAGTATTTTTTTTCCATTTACATGTGCTTTTGTTTTCACACTTCATACAGCTCTTGGGTTTATTAGTTCAGTAAGACCTGTTCACTCATGTGTGCCAAGAATGCCTTAATGCTCTGTGAATCACAGATAACACAGAGCTTTACACCTTATTTGGTGTAAAAGGCGGAAAACTGCTTGAGCAGAGCATAACAAAAAAAAAAAAAAAAGTTAGCCAGAAGCTGGCTTGCTGTAAGTACAGACATTTATCAGTTATTAGTCATTAGTCGAAACTGATAATGATGGGTTTTCAATGATGATAAAGTGCTGCCTGCTGCCAAACAGTGCCTCAAAATGGAGAAAGGTACTTAAAACTTGCTTCAGATGAGCAGCTGGGTGCATGCCAACTTTTTACATGAACAGTCATAAGCATGTTCCTGCACAGCAGGATGTGATCAAACTATTCAAAGCTGCAAAACCAGGTTTGCTTGCCAGTTATGTTATTGCTTCAAGATCAGTGTGTTACAGATGGGACTTTGCCAGTCATGAAACCACTGTTTTTCCTTAACAACAAATTTTACACCATTAATATTTAAAACCCTGTATAGAACTGACTGTTCCCAATTGAAAAAAAAAAAGCTAAAAAACCCCCCAAAAAACAAACCAACAAAAAAAAAAAAAAATTAAACAAAACAAAACCACAACAAACACGCAAAAAAATCCTCCTCCCCCAAGAAAAAACAAAACCACTCCTCCTCCCCCCACGCCCAAACACAAACCATTTACAGAGTGAAAGTTAGGACTGAAAACATATCAAACACAATCTCCTGGACTATAAGCCATCTCTTATTTAGCTTTAAAAAATTACTTCTGTCAAGCTGTACCAATTAATAGGTCCCCTTCTCTAAACCAAAAGAAGAGTAATTGTAATGACTTATTCAAGACCTCAGCTTCAGCTGCCAACGCTGCAATTGTATTAACATTCCTGTCCAGAAGGTGTGATGTAGTTAATAGGTGGTTGAGACATTGCACTGTATTGCCTCCTGCTGGAAACCGCTTCTTTAAAAGTATTTTATGAAGATCACACAATCTGACTATGCCATATGTAATCTTCATTAAATGTCTGTCACTAACTGGGTTACTCAAGCAAGAAAAAAAATTTAAGAAAGGCAGAACTGTAGTACAACAAACTGAACAACTAATTTTTTCCTTGAATGGGTTAAGACAAAATTGAACATTACGGACAAGAAACTGATGTTTTAGTTCTGACGACAGCCAGCATCTTTTTCCATTTTCCTTTCAGAGGATCAGTCATAAAACAGGCTCAAACTCCCCAGTATAACACAATATCTGTTAACTAACAAACATATCTTAGCAAATACAACCAAACAGTTGAGTTTGTTTTTTTAAGGGGGTTGGTACAGGAGAAGATGGATGTCAATGTTTAGCCACGCTTTAGTTGTTTGGTTTTTATTCACTTGAAAATACATACTAAAAGTAGTATCAAATATTTGAGTTTATACCATTTTATTTGTTTTCACACATACAAAAAGTAGTTTGCATATTTGCTAAGCAATCTAGTGAATGATCTAAGATTACATACACAGGCACAGCTCAATACAGTGATAGAAGTGCCTCTATCTGCTTCCCAGTAAGAAGTAACATTCACATTTGAAATCTCAAAAACATATGCAGAGGCTCCTTCAGTGTTACAGTTTAAAAAAAAACCCAACATTTTCATGACCTTTCCACAAAATCAACAGTGCTCTTAATTTTTTGAAGAATAAAAAAAATTATTCAAATAAAATTCAAACAGAAGAATCACAACCAGCTAACTATTGTCAAGTATGCTGCAAAGCAGCCCTGTTAAATATAATTTAACAGTATAACTACCAGAAAAAGTATTCCAAAACTGACAAAAAAAACCCAAACAAAACCCAACCAAAAAGGCCCAAACCAAACCACTTTCAAAGACTAGTTGAAAGTCATTTGAGCTTACCTGGTCATAGGAAATGTACAGTTTATAGCATCTGTTCTCTAGGAATGTAACCTACTCCTTGAATAAAAGTGAAGAAATGTATTCAAGCAGTGAGGGCTTTTGTGTTATTGTTTCTTACTCGGAAAATTCTTACTACTGTTTCTTACTTACCTTTTCCTGAGGATAGCCACAGCACGCTAATGGTTTACTCCATTTCTCCTTTATCTTAACCTGTTCTCATCAATCTCTCCCTCATATTTGATGTCACCTCCACCAAAAAGAAAAATTTTAACCTGCAGATGTTATGAATGCCTGAGGCAACCTCACATCTAAATTCCAATAATTTGCATTTGTTATTCTAAGCATATACATCCCCTAAATTATATCTAGTCCCTTTGTGGTCTAATATAGGAATCCCTCTCCTATTGTTCTTGCTGTTAGAACTGTAATAACTACTGCTATTGCAATGTTAACAAAAGACTACTAATAATCCAAGTACGGTATGAATTCCCACGGAATCATCAAGTGAGAAATGCAGGTTGAAATGGTAGCTTCAATTACAAAGACCTATTTTCTAGATTCAAGTGTTACAGCCATAAAAGCATCAGATATGAAAACAAAAAACAAGACCAATGGTATTAATTGCAAACGGTATCACAGTAGTACAGCTTAAAACAAAATATTTAAATTTTCATTCAGTAAGGATTTATTATTTTATTCATTTATTTTTTTTAGCTGCACTATCTACTTAACATTGCCTGTGCTTTTTGGTGACAGGCCTAAAGATGACTTTGCTAGTTGTGGCACTTGAGCCATTAATATATAAAATAATTATCTTTAATAATTCCCAAGCTGATTACCTGGGAAAAACACCTCCGTAAACAGGCTGCTTAAAAATCAATGCAATTAAAATGAATATTAAAGTGCTCTACAACAACATTCTTCTGACATTCACAGAAGTTTTATTGTCCAAGCGTGCCTGAAAGTCCACTCCGCAAACAAGCAAAACCTGACAAAATAAAAGTACTAAAACATCCTTCTCTCTTGCTGAAAGTTTTTCTATTATAAACTGCTTACTTTTCAAACGCCCTGTGTAAGAAGAAAGAAAATAAACTTTTGGCAGGACTGTTGGATGTTTCCCAGTAGTTATGCTGCTGATCATTATTACAAAAGCAAAGAAAGTAGACTGAAAAAGTAAAGTTCCACCATTAACATCTTCCAACATTAGCAGCCTTTGTAGTGCATACTGGATAGAGACACAACATATTTTAAGCACCAGGCAGCTGGGGCTTTCAAGGTTAAAGTAAGGGAGAATGCAAAAACAACAACTGCAATAAAGTGAAAATTACAGGGCGTATAGAAGAGATTCTTTTACCAGGAGACTTTCTAATACAATATGAATTTAATCTACATTATCAATAGCACCCAAGATCACAAATCTGACTTTAAATCTAATAGAAATTAGTTACATGTGAGCAAACTTTAGTAACTCACATAAAAAAATCTAAATTTTCAATATTGGAAGAGTCAGATGAAATTTCTTGCCTGGGATTAATACATCAGGAGTTTCATCCAGTCTAAATCCTTGCATTTCCCCAAGAGACATCTCCCCTAGTTGGACTGCTCCTCCCCACAGCCTGGTCTATTGAGTTACGTCAAGGTTAAAATCCAAGAAAGAAAACTTTGCATGTGTGTGTGGAAACACAGCAGAAAAACTTTTCCATGATATGGGAAAACAAAGGAGACTGCATGTTGAAGAGAATGAAGACAATACTGTTCTGTGAAAATAGGAAATGGCACGGAATGATTAATCTGAGCAGAAAAAGGACCTCAGATTCTTTTAAGTCATGTAGCAGAAGTGTAAAGACTGTGAGAGTCAAGCACCACATGCTGGTTTTTATCTCCTGAATGTAAAGCAACAGAGAGACGAACTGCTTGCACTGTTGCTTGCTTTACCAATTATCTTCCTTTAATGTATATTTTGGACACTTATAACTCTTTACAAATCCTTGAGACCAAGCTGTTATCCAGTGCATTATACCAATACAGCATACAGCAAAACTAAGCCCTTAATAGCTTTTTAGGTTGGTCAATACACTGAAAATAATTTTGCTTTAAAAACAGGAGACAGCTAGTGCTCAGGTGAATCATTAATAAGCCCTTTACCACAAGGGCTCTCTTTGAAATTTTCAATAGAGAAAAGTAAAAAAAAAAAAAGAAAAAAAAAAAAAAAAAGAAAGAAGTGGTATTGAGTGATTATATACTTGTAGAGACTTACCTGATACAAAGCAGCATCCCGTTGTTCTATTACTGCATTCATTTCCTCAGCTATTATTTTCTTTTTACGTTCTTTGGTCCTGTGTATTCGATTCAGAATTATAGCTCCATTCTTCAGTATATCTATCCCTGTGTCTGCATTGTTTATTCTGTTCAGTAATTCCTGTAATGTCTACCAACAGCATTATATGTTAGTCAGACATGAAGTTTTAATATATTTTATTTAATATAGGGTTTTAATTAATAGGCACATGTGAATTGTAAATTGACTGAGTGAAGTTATTGAATTTTCATATTGCAGCAAAGATGTACATTATTAGTGTGTCAATTCTTCTTTTTCCCACATCTTAGTTCTTGAAACCCACTCAATTGAACTTAAGCCTCTAAGATATAAGACTGACATCAAGAAATCTCCTCAGAGAATGGCTTACCATGTCATTTTCTTCAGGGTTAATATTTTCTAGCCTAGAAAAAAGGGACACAGAAAGCCTGATCAGTAGCATTTCCTTAGTGCAGCAAAATGAGTTCGCTTTTTAAATCTTTAGAACCTCAAGTAATTTCATTCTACTAGTCTTTAGAGTCAACCATGACACTGAACATATTAAAGTGCCACCTGCTCGACTCCATCTTTCAATAATGCTCCATATCTTCAGCACTGACTTCAGACTGTTAAGTTATTAATGTTTACTGCTATATATGACTACAAGGATCAATTGTTCATATGTGCTTAGATGAAGAAAGTTCCCCAGCGATAGAAATGACTGATGCTTTTACTGTATTTATTTCCGGGCTTACAACTTTTACCTCACTTTGTATTTTTGTTGTTTTTACTGCACCCCAAATAAAACAGGACAGGACTTCTGTGGAGAGTTCTGGGGTGGGGTGTGCTTTTTTTTTTTGTTTGTTTGTTTCATTTTAAAGTAATTCTTTTTTCCACCTTTCTCTTGCAAAATGAGGAAAAAAAACCAAGTTGAAGTTTCCTTAGATGTGTTTTCATTTTATATCTTGCATAAACTAGCAAGCTAAGCCAATTCTCTGCAAGGCCCTTATTTAATTCTAGAACAACCCCCTCCCCTCTGCACTTTCCTCCCTTTCTATTTTAACATAACATATATTGACCTGTCAAACACAAAGATGATACGAATTTAGTCATACAGCACTGAACACTGGCTATGCAAAAGCAGTGAGTAATAGTATAAAAATCTAATAAATGAGTATGCATTTTATTTTACCCAAGGTTAGTTATATGGACAGCATATTATTTAAAACATTTACATGTATTTTAAAATGGAAGAGACCTCTTTTCTGGAAAAATGGGCATATTAAAATTACCTTAGTCCTCCACTGCTAGTTACTTAATGGTAATTCCTACTAAAAGGAGTTCTGTCACTAGCACACGATATTTTAAAAGACAGATGTAGTACCATTAAATACCTACTAAACAGCAACACACACTTTTTCAACAGTGCTATGACAGGTGCTGCTCTGAAGCCAAGATTTTAGCTAGCAAACATCGTAGAGGACTTGACGGCACACTAGCAGCTTTTACTTAAAAGCATTAGTTTTCAGATAACACAACATAAGGCATAGTAAATCAAGCAGTACAGGAATTAATTCTTTAAACAAAAAATGAACAGTTCAGAATGTACTATCAGTGTACAACAGCTGGTATATTTATATAGAATTCACAAGCAGTAAGTACTCCAACATAGAGAGTAGAAGCAGAATCAAACAAAATAAAAGCTAACTTTTGCTGGGTTTGACTTGTATTCATAAAATAACACAAATCATAAAATAAAAAATACAAGACCAAATTCTCAGAACTGGCTCCTTGAGTTGGCTCCTTGTAGAGTTTGTTCCTGCTTTAGGTTTTTACATTGCTTTAAGTGCCACTTCATGTGGGACTTAAAAATGGATCTCCAGCTAGTTTGTATTCACAATGAAAGGAATGGTATTTGTCAAACTAAATTGGCAGGACTGACCTGGCCTCTCTGGAGGACTTCTACCCTGCTCAAAGTGTGGGTCAACAAAATCACCCAGCTGACCAACAGGCTGCGTAAGCGAGACACCTTAGGAAGAATTGGGGTTGGGAAAAAGAACAGGAACTTTTACTGCAAGTACAGCCCTTCAGCGTATCACTGCCAGAAGGAGTCTGTCTGTAGGTATACATACACCTCGTTAGCTGATGGTATTTTTTAAGCAGCAGCATCTGGAGCTGTGTTTGCCCTGCTGCCTCTCCTGGTGCTGTGCACAGGCAAAAAGCAACCCTTAGATCTCATGATGTTAAACAGTAGTAAACAAGAATTCCTTTTCCCCCCATTTCTACATGCATTCTGCTAACATAACAGCTAGGGCCAACAGGACTGAAAGAATTTTGGTTGTTACTGTTAATGACAACAGAATTGCTCCAGCTGCTAATTTAAAGAAAACATTAAAACATTTGATAAAGGCTGGCAGGCTGTTCAATACTGCCGTCTTGTAAAGATCTCTAATTAGAATAAGTCCAAAGCAGATGGAAGGAGTGACTTGAGCTCTAAAACTTGATGAGTGAAGCACAAGTAGCCAATGCTCTTTAAAAAACCCCAAACCTCTATGTGCTTCATATCTGAGACAGAGAGCCTGACCTTTTGAACCACCAGCAGAAAGTATTAAGGGTGGCAGCTAGAAAAGTTCCAAGATTCCAGAAGAAACTCCAAAATTAAATAAAATTAACCAAGTCCTTCATGGCTCATCCCATCACCTCTATTCATTCTAAAGGATTAGTGGAGTGATAAGGTGAACTCAAGAAAAATTCCATTCAGCCACAGTAATAGACTTTAGAACGAAGAGGCTGAGAAAAGTAATCTCCTCATGGGGTTGACTGCTTCCAAGAATTTAGCACCTCAATTTGACTCTTCTCTGTCACAGTCCTGGCTTTCTCCTCCCACTGCAAAATGGCAAGACATCCAGGCAGATACAGAAATGCATGTCTTGTCACCTCAGCTGAGATATTACTGCAGCTAGTAAAGATGCCCAAAGTTCGGAAAAGCCTGAGTGCTGGAGCCAGGCTGGTGTTCTAGCAGGAATCTTGGCTCCACTCAACCATTTCTTGTTTGCAAGGTATACAGCCGCATGAATAAGCACCCTGTAAACTTGGAACAAGTAGACAGGAAGAAGAGCAGCTGACCATAATGGAGGCAATCCTGCCTTCTTGGCTCTATAATGCCCCAAAATTTCAAAAACAGCAAAGAACTTTCTTAAAAAAAAAAATAATAATAAAAAAAAATCCCTCCCACCTGCCCCACAAACCAGTAACGACAACAGGAAATGCCATTTTCTGGCCATGACTCTTCCCAATGACCTGCCATTGCCACAGTCGGTCTCTGTAAAACAGAATGGGAGACCCTGGAAAATACTGGAACAGTACACATGCAGCCTAAAAGGATAACCTTTGAATTAAATTGTTTTCATCCCAGGTCTAGTGTCCTGGTTAGTCTACTGTAATTTTTACCTGTTGTGTTTATGTTCTCCACAGGGAAATTGCCTATGCCAATTCTGAGACTGTGAATTGGCAAGTCCTCTCTATAAAGCATCAGAAAGAGCACCCAAGTGGATGACAGCAATTGCTGTTCTCTAGGTGACAGCAATTAAATATAGCTTGGCTACAAGCTATCAGCCAGCCAGGGGAATTGTTGACCCTGTCCTTTGAGCAAGTACTTTTTTTGTCATTGTCAGGGTACCCAGTGCCTTCTGCAATGATGTTCTTTTGCAGAAGGTAGAATGCATGTTCTTAAAGAAACTGAGTTTTGTCTCTTTTCTCATCCTTCTGCTTAGAACAGAGTTGGTCTTCCAGTACATGAGTAAAGCAGACAGAAGAGACTGAGGGGTAAACAAGTGATTTGTGTGTCAAAACTTGCCACATGTATGTCTATGGATTCCACAGCAGAACAGGCAACAATTTACCCCTCACACACTGAATAACCTGTGATTTCTTCCAGAAAACCAAAAGTCATTGGCTAGGTCTGTCAACCAGAATAATTAATTAATAATTAAGATCTTGAACTTATGCTAACAGCTTCTACACAGTTTCATTAGATGTTTGGGGCCATGCAAAACTTTCTTGCTTTCTTTACTCTTGGAGCACACAGAATTAGAAAAGTGACAGAAGAAACTGGGAAGACCGGAGTAAGGCTCACAGTTATCATGCCTCCTACAGAAATTTCAAACACGTTTGTAATTTCCTCAGATATTGCTGTACAGAGCAAGATTTCAGATGCACATATGCCCATAATGGGCTCTGTAGAGACATTTACTCCAACAAACTGCACTAATTAATGAGGGAATGGAATCTTCTAATCCTGCCGTTGAGTCATATTTACAGGCTGTGACAAACTCGAGCAACTTGCAAATTTCACAGAGTAATGGCTCACAAACTATGTGCAGATTATTGAAATTTATTTAGATAACATTCTCTGGCCTTACCTACTAAAGCAGTCCAAAGATGATTGGTTTTCTGCCATAGAGGAAAGAGTGTTCTTAGCAGAATCAATTATTTAAAACATAATTACCTGCCATTTAGTTAACTAACAATTGCACCTATACAGTCTCCTACCATGAAAAACTTCTCTATCTGCTTTGTATATCTTTTGGCAGAAAGATAGGAGAAATTTCTCAGCCACTTTAGACTTTGAAGGACTATCATTGACGGTAACCAAGATGACCACAACTTGGATGGAGAAAAATTACATGGAGAGGCAAACTGTAGTTTCAGAGCTGCCTATATCTTAAAGTAAGAAACAGTTCTTGATCTTCTCCTGACTTAACAGTTTTGTTTAATATGAAATTAATTATTTTTGCTGTGTTAACATGGCATACATAAAACTCTGTAACATATTAATTATATCCTTACTGCCTTAACAAACTGCTCTTACACTGAAGAAGAAAAATCCATATATTTTTACTACATCACCACCTTCCTTAGTAGAAATTTTACTGAAGGAAACGTCTAGTGGGCTTAAAGGCTTGATTGATTTCCTATACATTGCAACTTCTGACTGACACTCTGGTATTCTCTGTCAAAAGATCCCTACGAAATGTCGCATTTGTCTTATTTATGCCTGAATAAATTAATACCAAAGCTTTTGATTATATTTTTAATTTTTGTGACCAAAATTATTCACCTAGCTCTCAGTCTCCAGAGAAAAATACGGTCTCATAGGATGGCTAACAAATTAATCTGTATAGTGCAAGACTAGCACTAGCCTGGTATGCCACAATAGAGAAGTTTGTGCAAGATTTTCCCATGTAATCACTGTCAAACAGTTTATGACAGTCACAGACTGGCACAGTAACTTTTTGCACAGGGCAGGAAATGTGTACTTACTCTTTAAGACACTCTTCTAAATGCTGGACTCGTAGAAATGCTTCATCTCTCTCTTCATTGGCTAACCTAAGCCTTGCCATGACAGCCTCGTCACGTTCCCGTTGAGCGGAATAAACTTCTTCCACTAGAGCTGCAGAAGTAACCAGTATATTTAACAAACAAGTTTGACAGGGAAAGACACTATTAGATGCACTTACATGGGCCTTTGCCAGCATCTCCTAAATACAACATTTCTCCACTGACCTTGGATTACTCTGGATAAGGTTTATATTACTCTTCAGACACAACATTAAATTGCTGTTGATTGCTAAAATGACTACTTTAAGGAATGAAACAAAGCTATGTGTTTTCACATTCACCCCTGTATAATTAAGCAGGGTAACGAAGTGATTTGGTTTGCATTCTGAATACTTGCTTAATGGAAAAGTAATTGTTAAAGCTCAGAATTATGAGACACTAGTAGCTTTCTTCTAGGACACAGAGTTAAAAGCAATGATCCATTAAAACTACTTCTACCATCACACTACTTCCTATCAGTGTGGCATACTGATATTAAATATGAAAAATTCTAATATTTTCACACTCTGTCTCTGGTATCACAACAGTGGCACAGCTGGCATCTCCCCTTCTCTGGCAAGTCTTTTGTTATTGTGTAATATACTGTTATATTATCTGTTACGGTATACACGGACCTTGGAGTATTAGGTGCCAATAAACTAAGATTTACTGTCTACCCTTGGGAGCAAACTAACACTTTCCAGTCATTCCTCATCTTGAGCTTACGTTTTCCCCCTGCCTTTCCCCTGTCAATATGACTAACACCATCTCTGGCACACTGCCAGAATACTTACCTCGACCCTGCCTACACTAAAATCTTTATTCATATTTTCATAATTTCCCTCTGCAATACTGCAAATCTCTCCTCTCAGTCATCTTAAAACTCTGCAGTCGAAATAACTAGGGACTTTCAGGATGCCATTGTAAGACTGCTGTTACTCGAAGACAGAGGACTATATCCTCTCCGATTGTCACAGGCACCTCCAAAAAACTTAACCAAGATCTGTAGGTTCCAGAATTCTCCATGCTTCCCTTCTAGTCTTCCAAGCTGATGTTTAGCCACAGCCTCCTAAGACCATACTACAGTCTCTTTTGAATGCTGGCATTTGTTTCTCAAGCACTTTCTGTATTAAGTCATTGCTTCTGGACTTCCTTAACTGCTTCAGAGCTCTCTGCCCTTCTCTGAACCATTCCTTAAGTCATTAAGAGCCCAAAGAAAGGCTTCCTCCCTCTTCACATTAGCCTAAAGTTTTTACCCCTCCATTCTTACCTCAATTGACATCAACTTTGTTGCTTTTATGTGTTAATTTATTCTTACTTTACCATTGTACATTACTGTACAAAAACTGAATACAGCGATATAATATAAACCACTTTATGATTCTTCATAGAACAGAATAATAGAAGCATAGTAGTACATTTTGGTAGCAGCTATATTGCTGGAACACAATACGCTTTAGCAGTACCGAAAAAAACCACCCCAAAAGCCAATCTCCCCAGCCGAAACACACAAAGTGATAAGTTTCTGTACAGTTCATAAGGAGCTCAGATAACACAGGGGCATAAGATGACTGAGATGAATATTCATTTCCCAAGAGATGAATTAGGAAGATGTTCAAAGTAGGAAAGCAATCCTCTTGTCCTCAAGCTGGGAGAAGAGTGCTCCTCAGGCGTAAAGAAACATTTTTTGCAGGTCCAGCAAAAGACTGCATGATAGCAGCAGATCAGACAAAAGAAGACGGGAAAAGGCTGAATGTTACTCCTGGAAGTTCAGTCCCTCCTCTCACAAAAATCTGCAGAGGAGCTGCAAACCTAATAATCAGGCCAGAGCTGTAACCAGTGATGACCCATCAAAACAACAACAGCAACAAAAAAGCCCAACAAACAAAGAAATTCATTATAAGAAGCATAAATCTTGAAATATACACAAAATTTAACAAACACTGATTTAATTGTCTTATTTGAATATTTACTTGTTCCACAAGAATAGCATCTTTTCTTGAAGATCCATTTACCCTGTTTGCAACAAGAAAGCTTTGCTTGATATAGAACGGAGAAACTAAGGCACGAGTAAAGCAGCTGCAAAGCTGCATGTGCACAGGCATAAGTTTGCAGCACTTGCAGAGGTCAAGTCCAGTATCTGTAAAGGTAGGGGGCTCAGCAAGAAAAAGAACAAACAGTATGAGGCAGGTGGTACATTTCAGCTCACCAGACCTCCACTTAGGTTGCTGAGATCTATGATGGCAGGGAAATCAGTGCCTCAGTGTTGACTGCCTAGGTAAGTTGCAGTGCAACTGCTATATCCTGTTTTGGATCTGGAATACACAAGCAGTTTAATTAGTTTAATTCTATATAGTAATTATTACCTACCTGGACCTTAATACATATTCTTTATCATAGTTTCCAGTCAACTGTGTCAGTTTATCTAACATCAATGCCAGAGACACTGCACAGAGAACCCTTTCCATAAGGCTGTAAGTGGAAACATGCAGTTTTCATAATGAAAACAACTGCTGGAACGAACAGAAAACTGTCTAAAATAACTGGCACTTATTACTCTTCTGGAGTTAATTAGTTTCCAGATTAGTTAGCTTCTTTCTGGTCTCTGAGTGCATCCCTTCTTCTATCAGACCTTGTAACATCCCCACCTCAGCACGGAAAACCACAATTTGCTGACTGCTACAATGCATCTTGAGCAAATACGTACACTTAGAGGTACTGTGTTCTGGCATATCTAATTGCCTCTCTGCGTAACTATAACCAGTGGTAATAATGACCATACGGGTTTTTAAAAAACAGATTATTGCTTATTTGTCCTTAAACCAAAGTAATGTATATATAACAGTATGACTATTCAGAAAACCAGATTTTTTAAATTACTTAAACATCCAGATTATCTCAAATCTTCCCATCCTGATAGTAGCCCAGAAGCTAATTGCCTTGAACAGTGAACCCTTCCCCCATCCAAAGGTCCATTACAAAACACTGTCTTTTAACTATTTGCTATGGAAAAGCAACTTCAGTTGAGCAACTCTTTGTTATTTTCTTGCCCTTCCACTAAATTAAGGCATTGGAGTAAATAATGACCAGATCCACCGGCTACATAAAAAAAAAATAAATTATAGTAGTTCCACATCAATTACAAGTGTTTGGCTTTTGCTTCTATTTCCTAAAAGTAGGACTGCAATTTAATTTTTTCTAGTAACACTGATTAAGGAGAGTTAGAAAATCATTTAAGATGCCTGCATAGCAAACTAAGATTTTAAACAGGGAAAAAAAAAAATATATATATATACTTAGTTACATGGTGGTTTATACTATGTAGCAATACTGACAATGACCACAAGAAACTACTAATTAAAAAATACTTAATGCCTTTGATAACTCATTTTAATGATCTACACAAGACTAACTCACCTGATGCCTTTAACAGCCAAATCTTCTGCTAAATGTAGGTTAGACACTTCTGTTATCCGATGCCTATACGTTTCTGGCTCTATTTAATGTTTTACAATATTTTTTTTAGTATTATGGAATATTGTAATAGCTACACAGTTGCAAGTAGGCCAAAGCATGATGTTGTTAACAATAACATTCACCATTCAGATTAACCTATGGATGAGTCACAAGTAAAATTTCTGGACTGTAAGGATCACAGGATTCTTCAAACAAGCCACTGAAGTACATATACCATCGGGTTGCAATGCAGTGGCAAACCAAAACATTTTGCATCATATTTAGGAAAGTATGTGAAACGTAAGTTGTCCAATGAAGAGTCTATAGGAGAGTGTGATATAAAAATCCTCCATACTAAAAAGACTAAGGAATATCCAAATTATCATTCCTGTACTCCTTAAAACTGCCAGACAAAATCCAAGAGTCAGGCTGCTAATTCCCATTCAAGATACGGCATACCCAGCAAAATGCTAGCCCCATGCTGGCACAATGACTTGATGTCTGATGCAGTTAAAAAAGTGATCCAGCTACTTAGTCACCAACTGCTCTGGTTGACACCACGAGGTTTTTCTTGGAGACATTCCAATAGTGCACCAACCAACCCTATCCTGTTTATCTTGAGACCTGACCAACAAGAAACATAAATTCTTACAGAATTCAGGTTTCAAGCAAGAAAATGACACATAAAAATGAAGCATGACTATTTAAGTATTAAACTAAAATGAATTGTTCCATTTACTAATATACGTAATGACATTCATTAGTTACAATATTTAAATCTCATAGTGCTAAATTAAGAAAAAAAACCAGTGCTTGCAAACTAATATATAAATCCTAATATATAAAATATATGAGATTACTATTTAGTTGCATAAATTTTATTTGCTTTGGAATAACTTGATAACATCTTTCTTCTAAAACCCCTGCATGCTCTAAAACAGCTCTTTTAAAAGAATCATTATGCTAAACTCATCAATTCTAAAACATTTTTAGTTTTTAGTAAAGAAAACAATTGTAAACAGAGAGCTTTTGTAAGGTAGATAGCTATTACAAAGTTCACTTAGAAAATCAATATAGCATTTTAGCTGGAATTTGCTCATTAAACACCCATAGCTCTAATGCAAATTACGATGGAATGAATAAAGCAAATACATATGCTTCTTTCTTTTTATTAAATGTAAAATCTACTGTTAATTGCATCTGGTATGTCATATAAACTTTTCTCCTTAACTATTAAATGGAAGCTTTTACAAAAGTCATTAGAGATTCTCTTTCTTTGACTTGTATAAATTTCAATATTTGTTCAGTAAAGGTTCACAGCAGTTAAATTACATTAACAAATATTATTAGCTACTATGTAAGCCAACTAAGTAAAATACTTATATTGCAGGTAAAACAAATCAATGGATGTTTACAATAATATTTGGATATGTCCATTCTTAAACAAGCTTATCAAATATCATGTAATTCTTAGTCAAATGAGAGAGACTCAAAGTAGATTTTTTCTTCCCAAATACTCAAATTTGTTTAGTAAGCTAATTGTTTTCTAATATGGGCAAAAATAAATATGAAGAAGATGAACCATACTGAGTATGAGTTTACTGAGTCAAAGCACTGTACATATTTTCTTAGTTGAACCTGATTCTTTTGGCAAACCTATCTTTTATACTTCTTAAACTACCTTAAAATACAGAGGTGGAGAGAAGGTGCATTGGAAACATTCTAGTTTAAATAGTGGTTCATGATTTTCCAAACAACAGAACTTTGGGGGAAGGGAAGAAAGCACTGTTCCCAGGAAAAAAAGTCTGTTTGCTGATTTCCTAGAGGTCATCTGTGTAAATAAAAAAACTGAATAGCAGAGGGAAGAAAGAAGAAATAGTTAGGACTTAAAACATCTATGGCAGCTGAAACTACTTCATGTTACTCATCAAAAAAAAAGTAAAATCCAGAATACAGACTACACCTTATAAGGAAAAGATTAGGTCATTACCCACACAGCTATCTCAGAAGATACAGTATATGCAACACTAATAATTAGCTTTCAAGATAAATCAGTTTTACCGAAAAATAACAATATTTTGGACTTTGCAAGGTGTTTGAAATTAATAAACGTGATGAAACACTGCTTTTGATTTTGGATCACATGGAAAAAAGCGATGTAAGGAAACAGTACAATTAAAATTTTGCTAATTGTTTTTGTAACAAGCACTAGTTACAGTTACTTCCAAGAAAAAGACATGGTGAGAAAGTTTTTCTGTTAATAACAATGTATTGCTGCTGAACATTAAGGTTTTGCAGTTTAAGATTTAGTATTTAAGATCAGTGTTTACTGAACAATGAATGACTTGGTATTTTCTTTGGCACTGATTCTGGTACATTCAAAGTAATTTCACTACTTACACCATTACAGCAACAGGAAATACAAAGAGATAATAGATTCTTACAAAAATCTCAAATACTCAATAACTGACTGAATAATAATAAAAATATTTTTGATGTGTGATTCAACTTCAGTTTCATACAGATATTTAGCTCTAACACAGGTGTGAATTTTGACCTCATGAGAATAATGAGGCAAAGAATATTTTCTGTTTTCTGCCTTTTGGAGGTGTCTATTATTCTGAAGGAAAAGTAGAAACATGAACGAACTTGCTAGGCAAGTCATACTTAGAATTCAAGATTCCTGTAATGATCATTTTGTTTACCCTCCTCAGTTGCTTCCATGAAAAAACTGTCAGCTGAAATTTATCCTATAGAGTGGTTCAACTGAAGCTTTTCAGAGATTCTGTGTTTTCACTTTGGATTTCTGAGTAGCAGCTACACAGACGTTAGAAATTAGGGAAGTATATTGGGAAAAGAGGTGTAATGGCTACTTGCCTTTTGATTTTCAGCAGTCCTCCCATTCCTGTCCACCATAGCTGGATCTCTAATCACAGTAGTACTTGGAAACTATCCTTGCCACTTCCAGATTTTCGCAATTTTTAAATTTTATTTAACCATATGAATATATGCTTGTTCTCCTTGCAGAAATACATACATGTATGTATTTGTTATCCAGTCATATTAGAAATCAAATTCCTCTGAGACTTCTTTCTCCTGGATTTAATGACTGTGCTCACAATTCTTAAATAAGAAGCCAAACTTATCATAGCCAAATAAACAAAAAAAGATTTAGTACATTGCTATGAAAGCCTTTAAAATGTGTCATTAATTAGTCTCTGTGCATACATGTTACAAAATGCGGATAATCCCTAGAAATGTTCAAAGCCTAAGGCCCTTACACAGTTTTCATTCAAGTTAATGGCAAACCACTGCAAGCTCCATGGCTGACTGTTGACTTAAAAATAGTGCTGAAATGTTCTATTACAAAACAGACAACTTAAGTTCCTAGCTCCTTATTTGAAAGCTACCATTCATTTACTTTCAGTTATGACCTATAACAGAAAAATAAAAGCAAAATAGTGATAAGAAGATCATAGGAAAACTACTTAAGAGTTTTCACTGGTCTATACAAGGAGTTATAGACTACAAGTCATTTACACCTAAATGTGACTTCATAGATAAAACAATCTGAACAAACACTGATAGAACACAGTGACTTCTTTATTGCTTTGTGTTTGTTGGATCTATTTAGCACATAGCATTCATCTGCTCCTACATTTCCAATGCTATAAACAGAGTGTTCTTAATAAAAGGCTAAAGTTGTTTAGTGGCAGCTCTGCATACGGTTTTCTTTGTGTACTCAGATCCCAATTCAATTAAAGAAAAAATAAAGTGGAAAAGAATAGGAGAGACTATTATACACAGACCCCAAGGCAGGTCTTGTGAAAACCAATTCCTGTACAATACTTCAGCCTCTGTGTCTAACACACTAAACACAGCTGACTTCAAAATTCAAACCATAATGCTGTTAGAATTTTTTTAGTGAATAATTACTGATGCCTGAATATTTACTTTAGGAGGAAAAATATAAATGTTGTATTAAAGTCTGCAAGTTATAGTTTGACAGGTTAAGAAATAGGTTATTTCCAGGCATTTTTATTCCTGAATAAACCCCAATTCTTTGTGTTCCTCTAGCACTGTAGTGGGGAAGAGAGAAGGTCCAGACTAATAAAAATATGTAAAAGATACTGGCTTGTTTTTTACATACAAGCTCCACCCATAAATAGCTTAGTAATTTACATTTTAACCTATGCAAGCTCATTGTACACTGTACTTCAGAACGCTGCACACAACTTTTTGCAATCAACAATTCTGACAATGAGAAGGCAAAACTGCACTGGTTCAAGTTAAACTGTTAAAAATTAAGGCAGTATGTTCTCAGTCACAACACCCCCATCTTGGGGGTGGTTTTTGTCCTTTAGATGGATTGTCTACCTTCTAATACAGAGGATTCAAACCCTAATACTATTTTAAAAATTCTGTAATTTACCAGGAAATATTTTGAAAAAATATTCAGGAAACAGTTTTGCGTTAATAGGACACCCTCCATATAGACTACATACACAAATGAATTATGCACAGAAAACTGAGTTAGGAAGTATATGCGTTACTTACTTAAACTGTAAAATATCATTCATACTTTGGTTTATAAACACAAGGGCTGGGAACTACTGAGTTCTTTGGCTAAAGCTCCATATTGGCCTTATTTCAGTTTAATTGGAAGAGGATCTTGAATTCATCTTCTCCATGAGATATCAGGAACCTGGATTTCTGTTTGTACCAAAGGTTAATAAGAAATGTGTCTGCAAAAGTCAAACAGCATTAAATACCAAAACCTGATTATTATTCTGCAGGAGTTCTTCTGTCATTCATAATCTTTCCATGCTCCAACCTTCCACAGCTAATCTTTAATGGATGACATGCAAGAAAGAAAAATAACATCTAAAAAGGGACTCTAAAGTGAGTTTTGAAGAAATGGAAAATACTTTTTCCCCTGTGCTGGAAGTTATTGCCACCAAAAGTTTATTACTGGCAAGATTACTTATTTCCTCTTACTTTATGGGATATTAAATCAAACTAACTCTAAGCTAATAGCCACTTGGATATTTGTTTTCACTTGTGCTATTAAAACTATTGCATATGCATTCAGCAATTATTTTTCAGGTTAATTTAGGAAACTTCAAATAAAATTCATGAACATTTCTATGTCATATTTAAGAGTTCCTAATTACCACCTATCTAAATTCTCAGCATTTTTGTAAAAACAGACCTGAAAAAAGGACTTAATTGTAGGTATACTGCTGTAGTTTCCAAGAGACTGAAAGCTGTATAACTTACACAGTATTAGAAGTCTCCTTTCCCCTTTTCCCACACTATATTTCTTATCATTACTCTGGTCTTTTAGAGAGCATCTGCAGAACACTAATACAGCTTTCAGGCATTAAAGGCGGTGGGCAACACCTAACAGAGCTAGCAGGCCTGGACTCAATTAATTTCTTCCTGCCGAGTTGACTCGGATTTGAAATGTACTAAATTTTGGCAACATTACTATTAGACATTGAAATAAACATCCCCAACCAAACATCCCCCCCCAAAAAAAAAACAAAACAAAAAAACACAAACAAACAAACAAAACCCCAAACTAAAATAGCCCTTGCTACAGAAAGATTTAGGGAGAAATATTTTTTATTATATTTTCCTTCAGAATTATTCTTAGTCCTATTATATATCACAATGATAGCACTAAAAACATTCCAAGAGTCAAGGCACTAATGCCAGCTATGGTCTGTTTTGTTGCAGTAATGGTGCGAGTTACTGTGAAAAGACATTTTTTTCCACTCTAGAAAGACTACTACTGTGCTCTGCAACTCTCACTTGCATTCATCCAGCTCTTTTCTTTGAAAGTTCCTATAAAGCCCCTGTATAATTTTTCTGCTAGGAAAAAATGAAGTCACTTACTATGTCCATCCAAAATGAGACTGTTCTCTCTGCTAGTTCCCCTCCCACAAAGTGCATCCGTTCCCTTTTCTGTTCAACATAAGAAAGGTCTGCAGCCCCACATTTCAAGATTTGTCTACTCTTCCCATCCAGTTCTCATGTGGTGTTCTCTTACTTTCTTACATTATTTCCTAGTCTCAGTTCCTTTATGGTTTGCTCTTCCCTTGATATTCCTGATGTGGCCTCCACCTCCATATTTCTTCTCTTCATGATGGGGAGGAAAACTAATGATACCTTCTGATATTGGCTTATAATGACAGGAAATCCAACAGAAGAATAATAAAGAAACAGCAGAAACCTGTGGCAGGTATGACCACCAGAAACAATAGTCTCTAATGCTTAAAGGCCTGCAACCAATACCATGAATTTTCTAATTTTCCTTAGCCATAAGCTACCTGACACAGATAGGGATCCAAGGAAGTTGATTTTCCAGGCTAGCAAAATTTAAAAATAATCCCCTTCTGAAAATAGGCTATTTACTGCACACAATATTAAACTTTCTCTTTCACCATGTATAACTTTTTCTTATTCCCTCATGAAGCATTTCACAAACTTACATTTTTTCCTTGACTTCTTCCTTTGAGCAAGGTAAAAATCGTAAAGTGACAAACTTTGGGTTATTTGTTTCTGAAGACTGCTGTAAATTCATTTTAAAATGGCTTTTGTCTTCAGCTTTTTTGCTCTTTAGTAAAACCCATCAAATAGAGGGTTACATTTAAAATAGAACTGTAATATTCCTCAAAGTAGATAACATTTTTATGGTGCTCCTTTCAGATTTTTATTTTTCTTTTTACAATATAATTTGTGGAGTCATTTTCTTATCATAAACTCAGTACTAAGTAATAATAAAAATGCAAACACCCATATTTACAAGCTTCACTCTACCATGTGTTATACCCTGCAGTAATTAAACATTAACTAGCAACATGAAATCAGAGCAGCATGTGTTCTCCTTTCCTCAAAGGACATAACACAAGGGGAAAATATTGTTCCTTAAACCCACTGAGTCTTCTTTATTAGGTTCTGCTTGTCCACTGGAACTCTTCCTAAGGCTTATATGAGAGACACACACACACAGACCTCCACAAATTCAGTTTGGTTCACATCATCACTTATTTAAAAACATTTATCCAAACTTAGTAATGTTCTTAGAACTGTAAGACAGGAAGCAAAACCCCAATGAAATATTAACAACGCTTCCTTTTAGCGAACAGCTTAAGTAGTAAGGAGCCTCTTGCCCTCTCTCTCTGCATTTAAAGGATTTCATACATCCTGAACTAGTAAAAGGAGAAAAAAAAAAAGGTATTTCTTAAACTTTATCATTATTACACACTGCAGCTCTCATTAAAATCTAGGTTTTGACACACCTTTTGACACACATTTCTTTCCAGGTTTTAATGAGCAACAAACATGTAATAATGGGAAAATATTCTCTTTGATAAAGTACAAAGGTAAAACACTGTTTAAATATCCAGGAATAAATACAGAACTTGGGATTCAACACAACCAATTTGAATTAGCTTTCAGCTGTTGGATATAACTGATAACCAGTGCAGATTATTTCCTTCTGAAAATAAAGCAAGCAGTTTATGTAAAATGGAATAAGATTATGCCTGTATTTCAATTTGTTTCATAATATGCATAGATTTACCATTTCTCCATCACAGAAAATCTAGGAACTCTCTTCCATCTATAATATACACAGAATACTGTATTCTCAGGGGTTTGACATTACGTGGAAATTCAGTCATCTGTTTTATTCAGCTGAAGAATTTATTTTCTGCTTCATATTCCTGAAGATAGCTACGCCTCCATTCAGTACCGGTATTCTGGGGACAGGTATTAGGACTATTAATATTATGTGAAGTGTGTATGGTCTATAATGACACAATTTTACCTAGCTTACACTTTATGAACATTATGATACGATATATTTCTAAAAGCACTCCCAATAATTCATTTGAAATACTTTGAGAAAAACCTCAGAGAGATTCTCTTCCACTGGGTATGTTGTACACAGAGTCACCTTTCAATAATAAAAATACTCAGCTTCATTACTTCAGAAATTTCCAAAA
Organism: Psittacus erithacus; assembly: GCA_009867235.2. Taxonomy (NCBI): domain Eukaryota; kingdom Metazoa; phylum Chordata; class Aves; order Psittaciformes; family Psittacidae; genus Psittacus; species Psittacus erithacus. The sequence goes on along the minus strand of WYDI02025368.1, from coordinate 2,716 downwards.
CTGCAGAATACAAATTGTCCCCACTCTTGTATGTCTACCCAAAGAACAAATAACAACAAATATAAGCATACATTCACTTTTGACTATAAACTTAAAATCCCATTAATTTTGAGAATTTATATAAACTCCACTCACTGGACACATCCCATCAATAGACAAAAATTCATTATAACTACCAAAAGAAGAGATTTTTCAAGAAAAGTGCAGGTCTCCAGTTGAGGTGAATGTGTGACTACCTCCATGCATGGGGAGGGTGTAGTGTTGCTCTGAAGGAGCTAAAACAATAAGTGGTATTTGAACTGCTGGTTGAAAGGTAGAGGCACTGGTAATCATTATTTCCCCTTGTTTGTTCAGGACCTTCCAACAAAACAAACAACCTTTTTGTGATTGGATTGACATGGTGTTAACAATGCATTTAATGCCCAAATCAGTATGAATACAGGTAAAGCTCCTGCTAATACCAGTACCAGGATGTTAAAGCCACCTATTTTCTAAGCAACTCTAAACAGCCATACATAAAAAAAAAGTCAAATCTTCCCTCCTTTAGCAAATAAAGCTAACATTCATTAGGCCACATCATATAGCAACCATGGGTACTGTATGACCCATACAGCCATCTGTTAAATGCTTGCCTACTGTACCTGCAATCTTTTCTGCAATCTTAGCTTCTGTAGCTCTCTCTTGCAGTTCTAAGTCCAGTTTTATTGTCTTCAGCTCCTTGTTCTTTTCAGAAAGCTTATCTTCAAGCTGAATTGAACAAATGGACAGTAAGATTCTTACCTGGCTGAAACAATCAACTAGCTCTTTTAACCACACCAAAATTTTAAATAAGAGATTCTCACCCCCAAAATACAAACACTAAGCAATACAACATAAGTTCAATTAATTATTTAAGGACAAATGTTAAAAGTAACTTTTTTATCATCTGCCCTATCTTGCTGCACAAGACAAGCAGCAATGTATGTGCCAGTATTTTCACTTGGGGTTCTCTTCTTCAGGTGTCACTAGCTTGCTAAGAAAGTTCAGAATTGAATGGAATATAACCATGGTATCTGCATAAACAGCCTATTTCGAACCAATATACTGAGTACTGACATCACAGCCTGAAGAGACTGTGGTGTAAAAGCATAATTTTTCATGCGCCTCACTAGATAGAAAACAGGTATTTCTATCTAGTGGCACATACTGAAGAGACTGTGGTGTAAAAGCATAATTTTTCATGTGCCTCACTAGATAGAAAACAGGTATTTCACATGTTAAGGCTCTTCTTTTAACTGCAAATTTGCTAAATCTGTTTTTGGATAGATATCTGAGCTTGCCATTGAATATTCCATGATACTTCATGGGAAGACTATAGACTTCTCTGTTATTTAGGCACATGCAACCACTACTAACACTAAAAACAGTGCAGCATGCAAGTAGAATGGAATTTTCTTCTCAACAAAAAGGAGGTTATCAGGGCACATTCATCATCTGGACCACAAGCTCCAGACTATATTCATGAAATCCTGGCCTTGCTTTTGGTCCTCCTTGGTTTTCACCTACGCTGCAAGAACCTATGTCACTGATTAAAAAGGTCAAAGAGTTGGATGAAAGATTTTTTTAATTCCAGAGAAGCAGCTGTCAAACAGATACTAAGAATCCAAAATGACAGGAAAACTATTGATTGGTGCACTAAAATAAATAACAAAACTAAATTAGGAACAGTTTAAAATGCATGTTTTGTAAGACGACCATAAAAGAGCAAATACTGTGATCTGAATATCTCAATTGTACCTTCTTATTTTTTGCCCTCAGAGCGTCCAATTCTTTCAAAAGGAATGCAGTTTCTGTTTTGCCACCTAAATTAGCAGCATTATTCCATGAGGATACAAATTCAGGGAGCATCCTGTTGGCCTTTCTTTCTACACTGCTGTGTTTAGGAAAGAAAAAAAAAAAAAAGAAAGAAAATAATGCAAAATCAGTTCCTCCCTCCCCCAAAACAAAATACACACAAATAAATTAACACTTGTTAACCAGTTCAAATATAATAAATAGGCAGTAAAAGGGATGTCCTTCTATCACTTCTTAAATCTGTAATTCTGAGAAAAATCTGTTTATCTGGAATAGTAAATAAATATATTGCCATACTAATTCATAAACAGATGAATATAAGTTGGATATGAAGCCTATAAACAGAAAATGCTAAATGGAAAAAAATATTAAAAACCTGTGCTTAATACAGAGCAACAAAGTACTAAAATATTTAGGGATCAAGTTGGTGCTCAGGTTAAAACAAAACAAATTTTTCAATAGGATGGTCGATTCCATATTTAGAGAAATGATAATATCCAGAAGACAAGATAAAGGAGTTTATCTTGAAGAAATCTGTAAAATGATGGTGATGGCTACAAAATTCTATTTCAAAGTAAGACTTCTATAAAACTTCTTGGCTATCCATTGATACAGTTAACTCAGATATCACTTGTAAAATGGCAGCAAAATCAGTAGGTGAATGGATTAGAAGGGGGGATTAGCAAATGTTTTTAACATTTGCTTTCCTTAAGCATTTTCTGTTGATACGCTTCCTAGCCAGTGAGTCATAAGTCATAAGCTGCCACAGAAAAGCTATACCTTCTGAACTATTTATACATTACTTTCATTTGTCATGGGTTCAGCAGTAGCAGTCATTTTTTCTGCTTCTTAGTGGCTGGTGCAGCACTGTGTTTCTAACTTT
>WYDI02025366.1:0-24780 GCA_009867235.2 Psittacus erithacus | reverse complement strand
CTTGTTAGTAAGACGACTAAATTCTGTTATCACACCACAGACTCACAACACAAACATTGTTCTCTAGCTCAGACCTACGTTAAGTTAAAAGTATTTTAACCCTATGTTTTCCAGGCACTTGCTTTCCTTATATCACCCCTGTCCTCCTTCGGTGGGCTGACGGCTCCTTCTATGGGCCTGGGAGCAGCTCAGCAGGGTGCTGTTTGTGGTGTCCCTCCCCACAGTCATCATCTCCCAGTAATCCTCTGTGGGTGTGCAAATGAGATTTTAGCACATAACCTCCTTAATGATCACTATAGTTAGGTTTGGGGTCTTTGTTATAGATGTGTATATATATACGTATATAAAAAACTAAACAATTTCTAAGAGAGTTGGGTTCCTGTGTATTTCTCTTGTTCCTTTTTAGCTCTGTGGTCATCTAGAAACAAGGCAATTGAGCCATATTATCCTGCTGTAAGAACACATGAAACATGTGCATAAAGTCACAGACAACTCCCACCAGTCCATTCTTCAGCATCAAGTGACAAGGGACAGGAAGGAAACCATGTTGTTGCTTTTCCTCCAGCACTGATCTGCTGAAGGGCTCCTTAAAGCCTTGGAAAGTAAAGGCAAGAGGGCCTGGAGTGCTTTATGTATTGAGGGTTCTTTCACAGGGGATATGGTGGAAAACCACATCATGTGCAGGTTAATGGCCAGGGATTGAATTCAGATGGGGCAAGTGTCGCACAGGAGAAGAGGCCAGCGCTGAGGAGCACTGAGGGGTGACACTGCAAGAGCCTGAGACGTGTCTGATGGTTGTGTCCGGCTCAGCTTGGACCAGCTTATCTAACATGGACGCTGCCAAGGGGCTGCAAAGAGGCAAAGTGCACTGGAGGGAAAGGGAGCAGGGCCTTGGACTTTGGTACTGACCACAAAACACCCGGCTCTGCCTGTCAGACACAGGGGGCACAGCCCCACAGGCACTGATGGCACCCACTGGCACTGCAGCCTGAGCCCTCCTCAGCTCCCCAGCCTGGAGAGGAGGCTGAAGCAGCCTCACCCACAGCGGGTCAGGACACTGTACCCCAAAAGGTACTTCCTGGTATCTGAGAAAACATGTCATGGGAGGTTCCATGCAGAGCCTAATTCTGCTCAACATGTTAATTAAGCATTTACCACGGGGAATAAGTCTTTCCACAGAGATATTTGCTGCATGAGCTACTATCACCCTGCGCAGCCCAGCCTAATTTTGAAGCCAGCCCCATTTTGAGCTGGGCAGGACAAACTCCAGCAGTCTCTTCACACTGAAATGCTCCTTCAGTTCTCTGGATACACTTCTGGTAATTGCAGACATCACGCAGCAAGGAAGGGCCAGGAGCACCTGGGAGTGTAGAGCAGGATCACAAAAGATCCTGGAAAGCAGCGTTTTGCAAGGGCATGAAATGACAAGACAAAGGGAATGGCTTTAACCTGACAGAGGGGAGATTGAGATGAGACATTATAAAGAAGCTCTTTACTGTGAGGGTGCTGAGGCGCGGGCACAGGTTGCCCAAAGTGGTAAATGCCTCATCCCTGGCAGTGCTCAAGGCCAGGCTGCACGGGGCTTGGAGCAACCTGCTCTAGTGCAAGGCGTCCCCTGCCCATGGCAGGGGGTTGGAACTGGATGAGCTTTAAAGCCCCTTCCAACCCAAACCATTCCATGATTCTCTATTGTGCGAAAGTGCTTCTAATGAAGGTGATCCATACTCTGAGCTTTCCAAGTGGAATTTAACACCAAAAATGACAAGCTCCCGCAGGCAGAGCAGCCAGCTAACACGAGCAGCCAGCTGCGCGGAGCGTTACCAGCAGGACGGTGAATAAAGCAGCCACGGAAGCGTAGATGGCAGGCGCAGGGCAAACCAGCGCCGCCCGCCTCGCTGCAGGACCCCGGGCGGCAGCCGCGGGATGCGCTAACGGGAACGCTGCCCGCGCGGCTCGAGAAGCCGCTTTTTGTGGGGGGGTTCTGAGAGCTGACGAGGCCCCGGAGCTCACACACGCGCTGCCCGAGGGAGGCAGCAGCAGGGGCCGGGCGAGGGGCGGAAGGGAGCGCTGAGGCAGCGGCTGGGGGCAGCAGGCCCTGCCCCGGGGCTGTCGCTCTGCGCGGTTGCTATGGCAGCGAATCCGGGCCCCGCCTGCCCGGTTTCCATGACAGCGGCACGCCGCGGCCTGCGCAGCCGGAGGGAGCTGCCTCAGCGCGGCAGGGAGCGGGGCTGGTGAGGATGGAGGACGAGGAGCTGGTGGAGGAGGAGGAATGGGGGGAGGAAGAAGAGGAGGAAGAAGAGGAAAAGGAGAAGGAGGCGGCGGAGGAGGAGGAGCAGGTGAGGGAGGGGGCTTCAGCAGCCCCTGGCCGCGGCTAGGCTGGCGCTGGTGCTGAGCTCTCTCCTTCTCTCCCAGCCGCCGGCTCCGTGTCCCCTGACGGAGGAGGTCGTGAAGGAGGGTCTCTCTCTTCTCTGTAAGACCAGCAACGGCCTGGCCCACGCCTATGTCAAATTTGAAGCCAAATCCAAGTGAGTGTGAAATACCTGCCCCAGGAGAGGCATGGAAGGGTTTGGGTTGGAAAGGACCCTAAAGCTCATCCAGTTTCAAGCCCCTGCCATGGGCACCTTTCACTTGACTAAATTGCTCCAAACCCCATCTAACCTGGCCTTGAACACTGCCAGGGATGGGGCAGCCACAGCTTCTCTGAGCAACCTGTGCCAGCACCTCAGCACCCTCACAGGGAAGAACTTCTTTATAATGTCTCATCTTTGTCTTCCCTTTGTCAGGTTAAAGCCATTTCCCTTGTCCTGTCCCTACAGGCCCTTGTCCAAAGCCCCTTTCCAGGTTCCTTGTCGCCCCTTTTGGCACTGGGAGCTGCTCTAAGGTCTCCTCTTAAGGAGCCTTCTCTTCTCCAGGCTTCTGTTCTCAGCCTGTGTTCATAGGAGAGAAAGCCTCCTCCTTGCTGGGCATCTCGGTAGCCACAGAGCAGTTGTGCTGTGAGGCCACTGGTGATCAGCTGTGTGGGGCAGAAGCATTTCCAGGCCATGTTTTCCAGCCATCTGGCTTCCAGTCTGCACCTCAGCACAGCTTGTCCATCCTCAGCCCTGAGTTGGGGGCAGCCTCCACCATGGCCAGGTGCACTGATGGGAGCATCCGTGTCCTCCTTCACTGAGGGAAGCCTGCCCTTCATGCTGGATTGTGGTCTCCTAAAGGGACTAGAAGAGGGTGACCTCCCCACAGCCACTTTGAGGAACAGCCATTAAGCATCTCTCCTGTTAACTGCTAACCTTTAAGGTGTGCACTTAAATACAGTGTCATAATGGCCTTGGGACAATTTGGAGCCTCAGCTCTATCAGTATGCCCTAGATCTAACTAACAGGCCTCAGTAACACTGTCTTTCAGCAGCCTCATAGGTATCTCAACCAGCTTTTTCCCACTTGGAAAGCCCTTGCACACATTCCTTGGTGTTGCCACTGCTGCCTAACAGACACCCTTCTTTCCCAACTCAATCTCTTTCTCCGCTCTGGTTCTGCCCTCTCCTGACAGACACAGTTCAATGGGAGCAAGTACCCCATGTGCCGGGAAAGTGGGTCTGATCTTAACCATTTAGCCTTCTTTACAGACTGTTTTGCCTGTCCCTATCACCTGCCTTTTCTTCCTTCTCTCCAGCAAGGCTTCCCAGGACAGCAGGGAAGTGGAGAGAGGAGGATGCCCTCCCTTCAGCAGCTGTAAGCTGGTAGCAAAGGGAGCTATGAGAGATACTTTATTCACATCTTCCCTCCCACAGGGACTTGACAGACATCAGCCTCCTCAAAAGCTTTGTTCACCTGCGGTATGTGGATTTGTCAGAGAACAAGCTGCAGGATTTGGCCCCCTTGAGCAGCCTAACCCACCTGCTCTGGCTGAAGGTGGATGGGAACCTGCTGAGCAGTGCCTGCATGCAGGAGCTGCCTTACCTCCAGGTCATCAGCTTTGCTCGCAACCGCATCAAGGACATGGAGGGCATTACTCACCCCCGCTTAGCCAACCTCAGCATGAAAGGTGATAAAGACCCCTCTCCTCATTCTTGTGCCCACAGGACACTCTCTTCAGGTGGGATTAATTCTCTCATTGTTTCCTTCCCCCTCTGGCACTCAGAAAATAAAATCCAGACAGCGCTGGGCCTGAGTCATGACCAATTGTTCAGCCTACAAATCCTGGAGCTGCGGGGAAACAAGCTAAAAAGCACAGCAGGGCTCAGTCTTCCCAAGCTCAAGACCCTCTACCTGGTAAGGGATCAACCAGCTTGGGGAGTGGGACAGAGCTGCTCCAGATCCTGGCACCTCCAGTCTGTGGGAGGAAGCGAGACACTGTCCCCTTCAAAGCAGCACAATTTTTGTGCTAGTGCAATCAGTTCAATCTTCTCAGCCCAAGAGAAGAACAGATTTCAGAGAGATAAAGAGACAAAATCACTTATTTTGGGGTAGCTCCTCACTGTCTGCCCAGACAGTGTGAAGGGAGCAGCCACTGACCAGTACTAGCTCTGCAAACAACAGAGGAGAGTTCAGTGTGTTGGCTTCTCCCCTCCTGTGGGTATTCTCTTCTGGCAGTGTTAGGCAAGCCTGTATTCCGTGTGCCCCGGGACCCCCAGAGATCCATGAGGAAAGCGACAGGTTTGCGCTGGGTGACAGGAGGAGGTGATGCCTCTTTCTCCTCTCTAATGGGCCTAATCAAATACTGGTTTAAAACCAGTACAATTATATGATTCACACCTTCAGCTGCCAAAAGGAAACTGGTTAAACATTGCAGTGAAACTAAGATAGGAAAAGCAATTTCCTAACGTCATAAACTATTGCTTCAGAGAACACTTACTCCTAGAGACACGAGTGAAGAAAGTAGGCATGGCTTAGTTCCATGCATCACACAGTGCTACAGCTTGCAAAGGCTACATAGAATGTCCTGAGTCACTACCCCTTAAAAAGCAATTACAGATTCTAAAGGCTTTTAGAATCAAGACTCCCTGTCAGAAAACACTGAGGAGATGGTTTGCTGAGATTGCCTGCAATTTTCTGGTGGAAAGCTAAGATTTTAGGACTAGGGGTGCTCAAAGGAGGGATGAATTGGATAAGTCACTAGATACAGTACAGCATTTCAAAGTGAAAACAGTGACTTTAGTGAATGATTGAAGGGAAACAAACACAGGGCCTACAAGAAATCTGGTGAGGGACTTTCGCCAAGTGCCTGTAGGGACAGGACAAGGGGGAATGGCTTTAACCTGACAGAGAGGAGATTGGGATGAATGAGATCTTAGGCAGAAGTTCTTCCCTGTGAGGGTGGTGAGGTGCTGGCACAGGTTGCAAGAGAAGCTGTGGCTGCCTCATCCCTGGCAGTGCTCAAGGCCAGGCTGGATGGGGCTTGGAGCAACCTGCTCTAGTGGAAGGTGTCCCTGCCCATAGCAGGGGGCAGGAACTAGATGAGCTTTAAGGTCCCTTCCAATCCAAAACATTCCATGATTCTATGAGTCTATGATGCCATGATTTAAAGGTTACTGGCATGACTGAGGGATTTCTGAGCTGTACATGTGAAGCACGCAAGTTGCAAGATGTGATTATTAAATCAAGAACAACTGACTAATTTCTTAGGAATCTTTGGGGCTTGAATTTGCCTCGCATGTCCACATGCTCATTATATCATTCTGGAGGGAGGTTTCTCTCCAGGAGGTGCTTTGCTTTCTGTATAAAGATTTCAGTATTACTTGAGCCATGGGTAGATGTAGCTGATGCCGCAACAACAGGGTTCAAGACAAAGGGTTCAGCTTAAAGGAGTGGAACAAAATGTGGTTAATGCATGACATAGTTGCAGATGAAAGTGAGCACTAATAAAGTTATACCTACTAGCAGGAAGACTATGAGCTGGCTGTGTCCCATTGGGACAGTTTGAGGATCACTGCTCCCTGTCAGAAACCTGTCGGCAGGGCTCTGTTAGCTCCCAGTCACTGCAGCAGTGGTGACAACAACCAGCTAGAACAAGGCCAGGGATGCAGGAAGGGGAGAGGCAACCACAGGCAACACGTTCTAGTAGCTTCTGTGTGAAGAACTGGTATCTAAGCTATGGTGATGATATGATCACTTAAAGGTGTCATATGGAATGTTATTTGATTTAGGGGGGAAAAAAAATCCCAACCTAACCCTGAAAAAAACCTTTTCTGCATTGTCCTGTTTGTGCTTATAGGATCAGAGCTGTTAAGTCATGAAGAAAATTAGAGTGTCAGGAGGTTATTATTCATCTTACAGAGCAGCGGTCTGTGAGCTCCCCACCCTGTTTCCCACACCAGCTCCTGACATGCTCTGAGGTTGAGTGTACTAATCCTTCCTGCTGTTAAATCTGTTCATACAACCTTCACTATATCTCCAACTTTCCTCTTTTTGTCCCTGTGTTACCCTCTTTATTTGGCATAGCCGGTCCAGACTGTCCTTTGTCCAGTTTCCATCAAAATCATCCTTTTCTACAAAATGCTCTTTTCCTGAGTGACCCAGCCTTAAACCATTCTCCTACCCCACCAGTTCAGCATGTACCCCTTTTGTTAGTCTTGGGCACTGGCCACATCCCTGCCTGGGTACCAACAAAGCTCAGAGAGCACATCAGGACCTCTCTCCTTGCTTCCTGCCCAGGTATCCGCGTCCTTAGAGACTGCAGGCCCAACCGCAAGCGAAGCCCCCCTGCTCAGGCTGAAGAACGCAGAGGGGTGGTTGTAGTTACCAGGGATGTTCCAAACGTGGCTGCGCAAAGGGGTGAGCAGCCTGAGCTAGCTGGGTGCTGGCACTGCTCTGAGCTAGCCCAGGAGACCTCTAGTGGCCTTTTCCAGCCGAAACCCTGCTGTGAAACTATGGCTGACATTCAGAGCTTCGTAGAATCCTTTCAGTTAGAAAAGACCTTTAAGATCACTGAGCCCAGCCATCAGCCCAGCGCTTTGTATGTCCCTGTCTCATAACTCACATTACAATGAAGTGAATGAAATTCAGTGATGGGGAACGTTGCACTTCCTGCCATAAGATTGTCAGATTTGTTGCAAGAAGGTGCACCTATGGATGGAGAGCAACAGTTATACCTGGAAAAGTTTAAAATTAAACCAACCACCACACCTGCAACCTCTCTCAGGAACACACAGCATGCTTCTGTTTCTGCTCCTAGAGGAGAAGAGGAGAAGACTTCTTGGTAGTAGATTTCCCCCACATGAGAAGCAGCTGATGAAGATCCCTGGACTACATGGAGTAACTGAAAGAGGCTGGTTATTCATCCTTTAAATACACTTGTTTCAGGCTTAGGTCCATCCTTTCCACTCCAACTGTGGCTCTCTGTGGCCTTAGAGACTCAGATTTAGCACTGCCATGGAAGGGGGTGCTGTGCTAGCAGCAGCTTGTTCACCTAGTGTGGCTTTGTCTCCATCACCAAGTGGTGCTACAGGAAACACTGTTCCAGTAAACTTTTGGTCCTTGACTCTGAACACTTAGAACCCACTTGGCCAAGACCCTGAACAACCCAATCTAGCTTCAGAAAAGGCTGTGTTATGAGTAGCAGGGATTCTGAAGGGTAGAAGGAGCTTTAAAGGCCAGAAATAACTGTTGTTCCCTTTCCTGTGTGTCCCCTTTTTCCTTCTCTCTTCCTGCCTCCCGGGTGCTCAGGCCCAGAACACCATTTCAAGCCTTGAAGGCCTCGAGGGGCTGGAGCAGCTGGCAACTCTGCACCTGCGTGACAACCAGCTCAAGACCCTGGATGGATTCTCTAGTAGTATGAAATGCCTGCAGTACCTCAACCTACGGTGGGTCCTCCCTGATCTGATGGGGATCAGAGACCCCTTCATCAGGCTGTATTCCTATTTAGATCTTTAGGATTTTCAGGTTTCTTTGGAAGTTGAAGAGCTGATGGGGATGGGTTGACCTTTACTGTCCTACCTGGTGTTCAGCACTCTGCTGTCGAGGGTTGTAACAGCCAGGGCCTTTCCTGGGCTTTTCAGAAAAGATCCGCCTCTCAGTCACTCTCACACCCCACCTCATACTTCCTATTCCTTGCCATAGCTCCTCTGTATCCCTCTCAGCATGTTCTCTGTGTTCTGGACATGAGTGAAGTGCCCTTTACTTCTTGGCATTTGCCATACAAGGCTATGGTGATACCACACAACTCTGTCGGAGCACAGAGAAATCCAGAGATGTCCTTTTTGTCCCTCAGTCTGAGGAGCTGCAGGCAGATCTGTATTGTAGATCACAGGTCTGTGATCTAAAGTCTACAGTCTATCATGCTGACAAGTCTTGCTTTGTCTGTCTTGTCACCCTACTGTTCCAAAGGGATCTCACTACTTGCACATGTCTCTTTGCCCTGCTCTCTATGCTTCCTCTTCCTCAGGAACAATGGGATCAGTAGCTTTCAGGAGGTTGCAAAACTGCAGGTCCTGCCCATGCTGCAGGCACTGGTGCTGTTGGACAATCCATGCTCTGAGGAAACCGATTACCGGCTGGAGGTCCTGGTCCTGCTGCCACACCTGCAGCGCCTAGACAAGGACGTAATTGAGCAAGAGGAGCGAGCAGAGGCAAAAGAAATCCATCAGAGAAGGCAGGAAGAGGAAAAGGTGAGACCAGCATGGCCAGAGGACAGAAGTGAAGGGAAAGAGAGAGGATCAGACATGCTGATCAAGCCTTTCCTTCTCTAAGTTACATGAGGAGAAGGCTGAGGGAGGTCAGCCCCAAGGGCAAAGACAGTCTGAAACTGAGACCAGGCTTCACAACCTGATTGTGACGGCCAGCATCACAACCCTCTGGCCATCCCCTTCCCCACTAGCAGAAGTGAGTGGTGAAAGGGATTCTGGCATGGAGTCATTTAACTTGTCCCTCTTTCCTTCAGGAAATGGAGAGATCGGGGCAGGGTGATGCGACTGAGTGACCCTGGTTTTAACACCTGTACCCAGAGCCAGTCTAGGTTTGGGGATGCCTTCCCTCACATGTGCAGTTGTAGGTATCAGACCCACCCTCACCTCAGCTTGCTCCTGGAGAAGAAAACAGGAGGGCTGCCCACCCTGGTCCTGGAAGCTGCCCTGAGGTACTGCAGTGGGCTTTTGCAGTCACTGCATTCATGTGCCTGCTCCTCAGTAGGCCTGCGAGGGAAAAGGGAAAAGTTACAGGTTCTGTGGTTCAACTTATGCCTCCCAAAAATCCTACAACATTTTCTGATTTGAATAAAAATAATTAATGAGCCTGGAGTGACTGGAGTTGTTTATCCTGCACACCCACTCCCATTCCCGGCTTCCTCACCCTCGTCTGTCTACGTCTATGCCCTGTCTGTCTCTCCCTCTTTCTCTCTCCATCCTCTACGTGCTGTTTGCAAAGCTTTGCTAAATCCTGACTCATCGCAGCTCTGGGTCACATGCTGCTGTCCCGGCCCTATCAGGGGCGTCTCCATCCTGCTGCTGCCTCCGCCGTTGGCTTAGAGGACACATCATCTCCCCTTGAGGTCCTGCATCCCTCCTCAGCTCCGTCCTCGCTCCTTTCTACCAGTACTTTCTCAGTGTCTCTCGTTCACCCCTGCCCTAGGAAGGTAAGTGTCTTTCCACGGCCAGAGCCCTTCTCACCGCATGCACGTTTTTGCCCCCCACCCCGTGTCCTCCAAACCCCACACGCACTTTGGGGTCCCTGCGGAGAAGGTCCACGCTGGGCGGCATTAACAACCGAACTCCCCTCGCTTCCTCCCCCTGCTCCTCCCACCTCTTCCTCCTCAGCCCCCCTCTGCTCACTTTTCTTTCGTATTTTAATTTCAGGTGCTCCCTCCTTCCCCACCCCGGGAAAGCATCGTTTCAGATGTGAACCCAGGGGATTGCAGGAGGGGGGGCAGACAACAAGGATAGGCGCTGCTCCCAAGGGCATTGCCGGCAGGCGCTGCGGGATGGAGCTTTACCGGGAGATGCGGGTGGGGAGGAGGCAAAGCTCAGTTTGGGCACTGCTGGGGAAAGGACCCAGCCTCATAGCAGACCAGTCCCCAGCCTCCCGAGGTGTTGACACAAACACGGGTCTCACGGCGAGGGAAGAATGCAGGGAGGGAGGGCGGGAGGGAGGAGAAGGGATGTTTTCTCATCTGCACAGCCCCACAGCACACAGAGGAGGGGGGCAGCAGGGAGAGGAGGTGACAGTCAAGCAAGCAATAGCTGCATCAGCCACGACACTGCAGCAGTGCGAGCTTCCTGGGAGCAGTGCCCAGCCCGGCGGGGATCGCAGCAGCACCGTGAGCTCGGGGGAAAGGTCTCACCACGCTTCTCTGCCTGGCGGGGAGGCAGGATTGCGATGCCCTGGCTACATGCAGTGCCCCGGAGCAGTGCCCTCGGGATGGCACCGCAGCAGTGCCTGTCTCCTGGGATGTCCTGCCCAGCCCCAGCCCCAGCCTCAGCCTGGCTCCTCTCTCCTCCTCACTGTGGTCTATGGGCTCCCGGCCATGTCTCTGTCCCAATCCCTTATCCCAGCTTATCCCTCTCTGACCTCCTTTCAGGACAGTGCAGCGGATGCCAGGGATTTCAGGGTGGTTCATTGCACTGTTCAAAGGAGGGAAAACACAGGGACACAGGGCAGCAGCACAAGTGGAGGAAAGGATTTGAAAGACTAGAGGGGAGAAGAGATGAAGTGAGTGATGGGGTGGGGCGTACAAGGCTGGATTTGGGCTTGTTATTTGGTTTCCTCTGAGCTGGCCTCAACAGCAGCCGTGGATGTGGGCAGAGGGATGTGACAATAGAAGGATGACATGGGCAACTTGACCACAGAAGCAGAGAGGCACCACACCTGGCACAGGTCTTGCTATGAAAGAGCACGTTAATAGAATCCTGGTCCTCTGTCTCCTGTGGAGGCTGTTGGGGCATGGCCAGGGCACTGCTGCAAAGGAAGCTCGCAGCTGCACGGGCACGGCTCTGGAGGAAGTTCCTGCAGCGTGTGCCAGATGGCATAAGGAGCGCTGCCAAAGCAGCTGATGGGGGATTCCAGCCCAGATGGACACGGTGGAGGGCCCTGTGCGGGCTCCACAGAGCCCTGGTGTCGCTGACTGAAGCTCCCCACTACGCGAAGCTGAGACCTCAGTGCAGCGCGATTTGCACCCACCTGAGGCAATGGGCTCAAGAGCCGACTCCTGCGTTCCCCCAGCCAGTTTCTCTGCTCCCCTCAGTGCCATGATGTGCCATTTGCAGCCCCTCCGCCCCGTGCTGAGCCCTGGGGCTGGCTGCACCCCTGCTGCTCACACGCACCACAGCCTCTGCAGTGGGTTTTGCGTGGGGCCGGCCCTGCCGAGGTGAATCATGGCTGGGGGCTGGAGAAGGAAAGCCTGCCAGGGCTGGGGACATGGGGTGATGCACACCTACCTGCTGCTGCTCCTGCGGGGGGGCAGCTCCCCAGCATCGCACGGCCCCGTGGCCAGGGGAATAAGGCAGTGGTATGGGGGAGGAAAATGAGTGGGTTTGGATCCCCTCGGGATGAAACTTCAGCGAGAGAAGCTTTTTCTAACAGCCATCCTCACCCGCCAGCCTGTTTTGCCCCTCAGGTTTAACTCAGTGCCCCAAAACGCCAGGTTCCTCACCCTTCCCATCCGACAGAGCTGCCTCCCAGCGTCATGTATTTCCCCATCTCAGGAGCAGAGCAAAGCTCCAGGTCCCCCCCCTTCCCTTCGGAGCCCTCTCTCCCATGTGAGGGCCTTCAACAAGATGGCTCCTTGGGCTCCTGGCCAGCTCCACCTCAGCACTGCCTGACCCGGTGGGAGGGCTGAGCCGGGTGCTGGGGCAGGGATATGCTGCAAGGACCCGGCTGAGGGTCCCCATGGCCCAGCCAGCCCCTGCCCAGCTCTGCCCCCGAGGCAGAGGATGGCAGGGACCATGCTCACCTCCGGGCAAGGGGAAGGGGCACGTGCTGATCCCTCCCTCTGCTGCCCTTCAGTGCTGCCTCTGCGTCCCCCCCGGTCTCTGCCGTCCATCTCTGCTCATGTCAGGAGCCCTGATAAAGGGGCAGAGTTCAGCTGTGGTGCAGGGAGAGGGGGAGTGGGAGCTCTCAGTGTGTCACGGGCAGTGATGGGGCAGAATGAACTCAAATAGATAGGCAGTTCCTGGGCAGGGCGTGGGTATATTTCCACACTAAACCCATTGGGGTTCAGTACCAACTGCTAAATTTTCTTGACCCTGTACTTTTAGCTCCAGCTCCTTGGGTCTCTTTTCCTTGAGCTCCCTTCTCCCTGACAGTGTCCTGTTTAGGTATTAGAAGCACCAGATCCTGGGGGCCTCTCAGAGCTGGGTATGTCCTATCCTCTCCACAGGCTCACCATGGCAGTCGAGAGGATCCATGCACGTGAGATCCTGGACTCCCGTGGGAACCCCACTGTTGAGGTGGACCTGTACACACACAAAGGTACGTGGTGAGGACTACAGGGGATGTGCTGCCCACCCGGTGGAGCTTGTGTGACCGAGCCATGTGCCTGCTAGTACGAGGGATGGGAAGTGTCATTAACACAGATGTATTTCCCTTGTCAAACCCCTGCAATGGCCAGCTGCAGCTATGCTTTTAGTGCTGGGACACAGGACAAGTTTGGAAACGCATCCACGTCCATGCTCACGAGGCAGGGGAAGGTTTGTCCCCTGTGCAGGCATGGACATGCGCATGTGTCTCAACTGGAAGAGCTGCGCTGGGCCCAAAGCTAGGTAGGCTGAGGGGTGAGGAGCAGTGAGGGGCCAGAGCAGGCATCCCTTCTTTACAGAAACCCAGCCCTAGTCTGAGGGGGAGGAAGCCGCTGGCCATGGGTCAGGCTGCCTCTGGAGCCAGCAGGAGGGCTGAGAAGCCAGAACTCCACCCTTTGTCACCCACAGTGCTGGGTTCAACGTGGATCTCGGGGTGCCTTAGATCCAGGTTTCTCAGCCTGGAATTCCTGGGTGCTTTTATTTCTGCTGCTGGTGCTCCACCTCTGAGACAACCAGCCCTGAGGGGCCATCCTTTTGCACAAGCAGTTGCCCCATCCTTTCCCAGCGCAGCAGGACACCAGCAGGTCCTTGAGGTTTCTCCCTCCCTCTGCTCACCTCACACGTGTGCTCTGCTGTTCCCCAGGCATGTTCCGAGCAGCGGTCCCCAGCGGCGCATCCACCGGGATCTACGAAGCGCTGGAGCTGCGGGATAACGACAAGTCACGTTTCCTCGGGAAAGGTGGGGAGGTGCCTGAGCACAGGGCTCTGCCGGGGGTTCCGCTCAGCTGCTGCGGTGGTGCGGATGTGACCCTCAGGGGGACCACAGAGGCACAGAGCTAGAGTAAAGTGAACGATCAGGCCTCAACCTTCCCTCGCTGTCCCTCTCTGTCTCTCTATTGATCCTCTCCCTCCCTCTTTCCACTCTCCTCTTTTTGCCTCACTCTCTCTCTTTCTCTCTTTTTCTCTGTCTCTTCCCTTCTTTAGGGGTCCTGCAGGCCGTGGACCATATCAACAGCACTGTTGCCCCAGCTCTCGTGGGCTCTGTAAGGATTTCTCTTTGTTCTCCCTTGTCCATCGCTTACTCTGGTCCATCTCTGTCCCCTGATCTCTGTTTCTGCCTCTCTTCATTTCACTGGGTTAACAGACATAGTGATGCTCTCTGTGAACTTCGGCACACCCCTCCTGTCCTCCATGCCTGTATGTGTCCACAGCAAGCTTCCCTCTGGGTGGAAAGGATTTAACGCTACATGACCCACTGCAGCATCTCTACCGCCTAACTAGTCCCCTCAATGCTCCCTGTAGAGCTCCCTCCCCTCTTTCAGATGTGCTCCTCCTCAAGCACTGAATCTCACCCATGTGTCTGTGGCCTCACACCCTGCTTGTCCCACCCAGCACTCGCGGTGCGATGAGCAATGACCATAGTGTGCCAGGTCTGGCACAGCACCGGGCTGCACAGCAGCGGTGTCACATCTGCAGCCTCTTCACACCTGAAGATCCTGAGCCTGCTCTGAGGAGAGCTGAGCTAAAGCCACACATTACACCCTGTGCAGCCTGCGGGGAGGTCTGCCTGAGAGCCCAGCAATCTCCACCCCAGAAAAACACCCAGCCTGGTGGAGGGCATGGATTAGGCCATGCTCGCTCCTGGGGACAGCTCCACCCAGTCTACATTGCTTGCTTGGGCTTTATCGTGTTCTGCGTAGCTTCTATGTGGTCATAGCACCACAAAGCTCCGTGGAAGCTTGCAAAAGGCTGGGTAAATCCCCAAGGCAGTCCCGTGTCCCCAGCAACACATGGCCTTGCCTGATCCCCCCTCCAGTGTGGGTACATCTACACTGCACTGCAGCAACATCATCGTGGTTACCTAACTTGACTACATACCAAGGCACTAGTTTCCAAAGCTTTGTGTGTATATGTTCCCCCACAAGCTATAAAGGTCCCTGTACCCCACAGCTTTATCCATCAACGCCTCCTGTCTTACACACCAGAGCCAACAGCTCTTCTCAGCCTCTCCTTCTCAGAAGCTGTTTTCTTTCTTACAGGGCCTCTCTGTTGTGGATCAAGAGAAGATAGACAATCTGATGCTTGAGATGGATGGCACAGAGAACAAATGTAATCCATCCCTCTTTTTGGCCTGGGATGTAAAGAATAGGGGAGGCTATAACGGGCTGGAGCGGGGGGCACTGTCAGAGCTATGGTGAGCCCAAGGCTGGCACAGGCACCGCTGGGCAGGAGGTTGCTGGTGAGAAGCCTAACTCCTCCTTGGTTTCCCCCACAGCCAAGTTTGGTGCCAATGCTATCCTGGGAGTCTCGCTGGCTGTGTGCAAGGCAGGAGCTGCGGAGAAGGATGTCCCCCTGTACCGGCACATTGCTGACCTGGCTGGCAACTCTGATCTCATCCTTCCTGTGCCAGTAAGAGCCCTCTGTCCTTGACATCCACCTGCAGAAACTCCAAAAGAGACTTCAAGGAGTGTGTTGGGAGGTGTAGAAGGAAGGGATATAGGACTGAAACATCAGCTGAGTGCACGGCACTTAAAGAAGCAAACCAAGGCCTGGGATTTGACAGGTTTCAACATGGAAAAGAGGGGCCTGAGGAGAATAAGACAGAGGTTGTGGTGGGAGCTGACTGAGGATCTCACTCTTAGCACAAGAACCAGAGGGCATCATATGAACCCTCTGGGGCACGGTTCAAAGCAAGGGCATATGGGTTTTCACAGCAGGGGTAGCTGCTCTGTGAAATTCCTTCACAAAGGGTGTTGTGGGTGCTAACATTTTCTCAGAGTTAAGAAGAAAGGTCCTGGAGAAGGGGCTGATGTTGCATTGCTGATAAACAAGTACAGATAAACATAGCACAGCTGAACACATATAGCTCAGGAGATCTCTTACAAGGAAACGTGCTGAAGGCTCCAACACAAGAGGGATGTGGACTTGTTCAAGTGAGTCCAGAGAAGGCCATGGTGATGCTGCAAGGGCTGGAGCAACTCTGCTTTGGAGAAACACTCAGAGAGCTGGGCTGGGTCAGCCTGGAGAAGAGAAGGCTCCTTAAGGGGAGACTTTAGAGCAGCTCCAGTGCATAAAGAAATCTGTACAAGAAACCTGGGGAGGAGCTTTGGACAAGGGCCTGTAGGGACAGGACAAGGAATGGCTTTAACCTGGCAGACGGGAGATTGAGACGAGATCTTAGGCATAAGCTCTTCCCTGTGAGGGTGCTGAGGCGCTGGCACAGGATGCCCAGAGAAGCTGTGGCTGCCCCATCCCTGGCAGTGCTCAAGGCCAGGCTGGATGGGGCTTGGAGCAACCTGCTCTAGTGGAAGGTGTTCCTGCCCACGGAAGGTGTTCCTGCCCACGGAAGGTGTCCCTGCCCATGGCAGGGGATTGGTTCTTTCAAGGTCCCTTCCAACCAAAGCCATTCTATGATTCTATGATACAAATCTATGAATTAGGAGGGAAAGTCCTCGCTAACCATTTGCCATTAGCCACTGCTGGAAAGAAGCCCCCGAGCCTACATGCCTTTGGTCTGATGTGTTGTAGCTGATGTGTTATGTTACCCTGTGGGATGTCACGAACGGGCATGGTAAGAGCCTCCTCTAGGTGGTGCCAGGACAGACACCTTCAGCTCTGATTCTCTTATGGACTCTTCCAGGCTTTCAACGTGATCAATGGAGGTTCCCACGCAGGCAACAAACTGGCCATGCAGGAGTTCATGATCCTGCCTGTAGGAGCTGAAAGCTTCCGTGATGCCATGCGCATCGGGGCTGAAGTCTATCACAACCTCAAGAGTGTCATCAAGGAGAAGTATGGCAAGGATGCTACCAATGTGGGTGATGAGGGAGGCTTTGCCCCCAACATCCTGGAAAATAGTGAAGGTGAGATCCCTGCAGAGATGTGGTACCTCTGCCTGCAATGCTGTGGCTTCCTATACCCAGCTCACAGCGTTTCCCAAAGATCGGTTCAAAATATGATGCCTCAGTGTCATTGATCTCCTGTATTAGGGAATGGTTCCTAAGCCCTTTTGCCTTGTGGTGGCCTTGATCCACCTTGGCCTTTTCATAAATACTTTTTATGTCTGTGCACACTTCTGCAAGGACTTCCCCCAACTTGTCTCTGAGCTGTGGGATTGTATCTTAAATCTCTCCTCCTCCCTTTGGGCATGGCCTCCACAGCTCCGCGGCATGTTTTGGTAGTGCTCTGAGCTCCCTTTACTTCTCCCATCTCACTGTCAGACCCTTCCGTGGCTCCTAGAACCCTCCCAGGGGAGGTTCTCACTGAAAGGCAGAGCTTTCTGCATGGGCTGACTGCAAATCTCCTCCTCCCAGCTCTGGAGCTCCTCAAGGAAGCTATTGACAAGGCAGGCTACACGGACAAGATTGTCATTGGTATGGACGTAGCAGCCTCTGAGTTCTACCGTGATGGCAAGTATGACCTGGACTTCAAGTCACCAGATGATCCAAGCCGCTACATCTCTGCAGATGAGCTGGGTGACCTCTACCAAAGCTTTGTACGTGATTATCCAGGTGAGCTGCTGTGCTTGGTACCACGGAATCAGCACTGGTGTGGCACACGTTAAGTGATACATGCCCTCTGTTTTTGGGGTGGGAAGGGAGGCAGCTTTGACTCATGTCTATTCCGTTGTCCCTTCAGTGGTCTCCATTGAGGATCCCTTTGACCAAGATGACTGGGAAGCCTGGTCCAAGTTCACGGCCAATGTGGGGATTCAGATAGTGGGAGATGATTTGACAGTGACAAACCCCAAGCGCATTGAGCGAGCTGTTGAAGAGAAGGCCTGCAACTGCCTCCTGTTGAAAGTCAACCAGATTGGATCAGTCACGGAGGCCATCCAAGCGTAAGCCCAGCCCTTGTTGTCCTGAGAAAGGGTTGGTGATGACTCACAGCAGGGTGTCATCTATCCACTGGATGAATAGACTTTTGTCTCTGCCAGAGTGTAGGGTGCTGAGGGTGGGAGGAGAGGCTGCCTGGACCTCACCTTATGCAGGTGGCTTTAGAGGAGTGGGAGCTGCTGACTGCATCCCTCATTCCTTGTAGCTGCAAGCTGGCCCAAGAGAACGGCTGGGGGGTGATGGTGAGCCACCGATCGGGGGAGACTGAAGACACGTTCATTGCCGATCTGGTTGTAGGACTGTGCACTGGGCAGGTAGGTAAGACCCAGGCTACGCACAAGCCTGGAGGAAAGCGAAGGGGTGTGAAGACAGAATCCTTTGCTTCCCCATGGGAAATTGGTGCGAGTTATGACAGTGTCTTAACAGTATTTGTTTTGGGGAATGCTTTGCAGATAAAGACAGGTGCTCCCTGCAGGTCTGAACGTCTGGCTAAATACAACCAGCTCATGAGGTAAGAGGCTCTGGGGGTGGGAATGCAAAAGAGAGAATGGAGGAGTGACTAACGGGTGGGAGAAGCTGAAAGCCCAGGGTAGATGGGGCTTGTGAGGGAAATGTTATGAAGACAAGGCACAGAGATGGCAGTAGGATCCCAAGGAGATCTCTGGAGCAGACTCCTTCCCTCCTCCTCGGCTCCTCCAGCCCATGTCAGCTTCCTGCTGATGCACTGCCTCTCTCTGGTACCCTGGTGCTTCCAATGCTCCCTCACAGGAAGGGCCTGACACCCCCTTTCTCTGTCTCCTACAGGATTGAGGAAGAGCTTGGTGATGAAGCACGCTTTGCCGGACACAACTTTCGCAACCCAAGTGTTCTTTGAACACTGTCCCCAGGGCACAGCCACTCTGCTGCTCTTTCCCACCTCACAGACTCTGAACCTCCCTTTGCTCCACTGCTCCCTTTTTTGCTCTTTCTTCCCAACTCTGCCACTTGGTCCCTCTCATTTCAAATCCCCTTGAGTTCAGGTGTCCCCAGCTAGATGTACCAGGTGAAGGATGAGAGAGAGGCCTATACCTGTGTCCCTTGCTTTGGGGTCATAAGCATTTCTGGATGTAGGCATTGTGTGTCTTTTGGGGTTCTGTGTGCCCGGCTGCATCTGAGCCGCTCTGTTCATGTGTTAGACTGTGGAGCACACCAGCTGCCTGGTGTGTTTCCCCTGTACGCCGGAGCATGGGCGGTGAACATATGTGCGTTGGCTGCTGTGTTTGGACAAGTGTCGCACCCGTGGCTGTGTATGGACGAGTGTCACCAGTGGCTCGCTCTCTTTGTGCATGTGTGCAGGTGCATGTGTGCTGGCCTACGGCATCCTTGTGCCCCAGGTTGTGTCTGCACTGAGCTCTGGTGGGACCCCAGCGTCCCTTCCCTCCACCCCAAGTGCTGTGCTGTGTTGGGATGTGCTTGCCAGCAGCTTAGCGTTGAAGTGCACTGCTGTCCCTCACTGGGTCTGTGTGTGTGTGTGTGTGTGCTGTCAGTCTCCAGGTCAGCACTGTGGGATGATATATTAAAACACATCCGTAAACAAATCCATGTTCTCGTTTGCTTCTCGTGACCTTTTTCTCTCTGTTCCCTCCCCTCTTGCAGTCCTTCACCCTCCCCTCTGCCCATAATGTCTGCTTCACCTTCTGACCAGCCTGTGCTCAGCCAAGCAACAGATAAACTACAGATCCTTAAACTCAATTAAAATGTATTTCACACCTGAGTTGCCTGGCCTGGCCTGATGTTTCTCTCTACATGCCAGCGTTTGGGAAATGGGGACATTTTGCCATCAGAGCAGGAGAGGCTCATGCAGAAAGGTAACCGAAACAAGCAGAGGCGACCAGCGAGAGAAAAAAAAGGCCCTGGTACTCCCACCTCCTTTCCAGCCTTGTCCCACAGCCAGGCTGCTCTGTCGGGGGAAGGCAGGGGGGAGGGCGGGCATTACCCCCACCATCTCCACCAAACCACATCGCATGAAGATCTGCTGTGCAGGGTCTTTAATTGTGTCCTCCAGAGTGGGCCCCAGGCTGTACTCAAGTGATGGAAACCTGGAACTGCAAGTCTCCGGGAGAGCAGATTCTCCTCCCCTTGCAGAGCGGTGACTAGAGGGATAGGCGGAATGTACCTCTCAGCTCCATCTTGTTTCACAGAGTCAACGCAGCAGTACTTGGGAAAAGTAGCCCATGCTCAGCTTGTGCCCCAGCAGGCTGAGAGCCAGCAAGCCCCAGCGCCTGCTCAGCAGTGTTATTGTGGACAGACTCCAGCTAAGGCAGGAGGCTGCTGTGAGAAATCCAACCCAAACTATGATGGGGAATAAATGGTAAAACCACCTTGTCCACTCCTACCAGCTCATGTCAGTAGCCCCGCTATGTACTTGGGCACACACAGGTCCTGCAAACCTCCTGCCCCACATCACTATAGTAAGTTTTGAGACCCTTGCTTAAGCCACACAGCCTTGTCTTTCCTCATAAGCAAGGGCAGGGAAATCCCAAGCCCCCTCAGCTCTGTCCTGATTCAGACTTTAAAATCAAAAGACAACACCTTAAACTACTGCCATTTCACTGCTGATTCTTCACTAAATAGCAGGGGGAAGGGAGTAGGTTCAAGAAAGGAAGACAAAAGGCTATGGCACACATGCCCAGAACAAAAAAGAGTGGGAGGGAGAAGTAAGAGTAGAGACAGGATTGGTTCCTAGGGGATCACTAGTGAATACAGAACAAATCTCGGTGCTAATGAATAGCTTGTGTCCTAGCCGCAGGCCATCTCTCGACCATGCTCTCCCCTTCAGCCCCACGGAGCAGTAGCGTAGCCGCGGACCAGAACTGCCCCCAGACTCAAAGCCTGCCCCTGATCGCCGCATTTCCCGCTCCGCGCCTCATGCCCAGGGCTGAACAAACCCCCGCACCCCCCGGAGGCGCTGCGGGGCACCACGAGAGGCGCCTCCCGCCCAGCGCGGAGTGAGGGCAGCGGGGAGCAGCCCGCACACGGCGGCGGGGACAGCACATTCCGCACGCCGCGACGCCGCGGCTGCCGCTGGGAGCTGTAGTCCGGGAGCTGCGCCGGGAACGCTCCATTTTCCCGTGCCGGGGCCTGCCGCGAACCGGGATGCTGCCCTCGGCAGACACGGGGATGTGAGGTGTGCGTCAAGGGGGTGCCTTCCCCTCTGCAGTGGTCCGTCGCAGCCACGTACTCCCCCAAAGAAGCGTTTGTGCACGACAACGCTGGTTTTGGGCAGGAAGGTGCGTTCCGGGTGTGCGCGGGCGGTGCGGGAGCACACTGTTTCCAGTTCTGCACCTAACGGCTGTGTTTCTTTGTTTTAGAGGCTGGACTTTGGCGAGTGATATGGCTGCTGCTTAGCAAGCAGGGCAGCTTTTTGGAAATCAAGTTTCTTAGCTTTTATGTTCCCAAGAGCATCTCCCTTTCCCACATTTGCCTTTTTCTTGTGCAAGGAAGGAAACTAAGTACCCAAGGTAGTCTGTGTTGCCCGTTTAAATAGAGCATCGTGGTAACAGCAGGGAACCGGTATATATGCCCCCCGACACTGTGGTAACAATTTGTTAGGGAAGAGCTATCAGTATTGCCACATCCCTGTGTCAGGGAAGACACGTGAAATCACTGAGGTGCTGAGAACGCATTGTGCTGTGGCACGGCCTCACCTTGATGCCTTTTCTCAATCAGAAGAGTTTGTCACTGGTGGCACAATGTATATAAGGAATATAGGGTCCCTGGTATATTTGCCTAGTCACTGCAAATCTTCATCCTTAACTAATGCACCATTAGATGTACGCTGCTTTCTCTTCACCTCAGTGGCAGAGATTTGGTTATTGTTTCTTTCTGATAGTAATGTCCAGACACTTTGCTGTTCCCATACCTGAGGGCTCCTGGTGCATAAGCTGATGTCTCCATCAGATTGCTGTCCTATAATGTGCATTCCAGTATGCCTCAGTATGAGGAACATCACAGGGATGAGCTGCGGATGTGACAGTATCTGTGAAGGGAAACATTTCTTGGATTGGTTTCCTTTTAACTCTCAAATCATACTCTGGTTAGATGACATTTTTAGAACGATGTCAAGTGGTTAAAGGGATCATTTAACACAAGCCACCACCCCTCCCGAAGCCTCCAGAATTCTTTCATTTCTAAATAGGTGCATGTTCCCATAATGGAGCTGAAAGGGGAGATGCGACTGAGTTAGGCTTGTAAAGTGCACAGGGCAGCCTTAATGAAGAGCTACTGAATTTCTCTGGTATCTTTTTGCCTCTCTCAAGTACAATGGGGTGGTGTTCAGTGTTGAGAAACCAACATCTTAACATTGGAGGCTGTCAGAGACACTCTTCTGCTGAACATCTGACAAGAGGTCAAAAATCTGGGTGCTGGGCATGTTACTGGAATGAAGAGCGTTTGGCTCATCAAGGAGACTACTGTGTGCTGTGTGCCAAAAAGGGAAACAGGGCTCTGCAGTTTTAGAGTCGCAGTTTCACAGGAAGATTGAGATGGGAAGGGGTGTCTGGAGGTCTGCTCCAAACTCATGCTCACAGCAGGGCTGGTCCCAGGCCTAGATCCAGCCCCTATCAGCACCTGTGCCAGTGCTGAACTACCCTCAGGGGGGAGGTATTCCCTTTATCTAGTCAGAATTTCCCTTGTAAATTTTGGAACCCTTTCATCTTTTCACCCTTTCTGCATCTGTCAGAAGAGCTTGACCCTGAGTTCTCTATACCCCTCCCACAAAAAACAGCTGCAGAGAGTAATTACTTCCCCCCTAACCTTTCTCTCCTTCAGGCTGGAAGAATCAGCTCCTTCAGCCTCTCCTTGTATGCCATGGGCTTGAGCACCTTAACTATCTCACTGATTCCCTGCAGGACTCTTTACAGTTTATCAGCATCTCTCTTGTGCTGCATTTCCATGTCCTAAGCCAAGGCCTCTCATTTCACATGCTACTGCTTGTCCCCAGGTAGAACTGGAAAGCAATGGGATGATGCAGCCAGAGAGACCTCACAAGGTGGCATGTCCCATACCCCTGCTCTGAAAAAGGACCGGATGCACACCAGCAAGCTTGGTATCTGCTTGCTGAGGCCTTCTGGCTGGCTCACAGATTCCACAAGTCATTTATCCATCCTGAAAAGATACAGCTAATAATGCTCTTGATTTGCCCAAGGTCTTCAATATCTTCATTTCAAAGGTGAGAGAAGTTTATTTCCCATGTTCTGCAGCCAGTCCTTGGGCTCTCTGCACCAGCACACATGACCACTTCTGTTCTTCTTGTTTATTTTCCACTTTTGCATGCCACCCTGAGTCAAAGCAGGGTGGTTTTACCTAGCAGCCGTTTGGCTATGAGGATTTCTGAGCTGGTGCAGCCTTTGGGAAGGCTGACAGCACCCATGTTGTCCCTGTGTCTATAGCCTGTCCTCAGCCAGCTAGAGATCCAAAACAGGTCTTGACCAGCTGCACTTGCCTCCAATAGCTTGTTGTTTTTCATTGTTTAAGACAACTTTTGTTAACTCAAGCAACTGACCTGGTTATGGGAAATGATGACATGAAAACCATTCTGGGCTTGACTTTGTGTAATCAACTTGGTGTCACATGTCACTGATCCTGAAGACCATGGGGCTGAAGCAGTACCAGCCACTGTAGCTTTCACAAAGGCATTTCCCCAAATCACAAACCTCAGGGAACTGGATCTTTTATTTAGTACCCAGAAAACAAGGATTTTGACAAGATCTTCCTTATTCATGAATCATCACTTTGAACTCTAAGGGTCATACTATGAGCTCAGGAGGTAAGGCTGTCAACTCCTAAGGCAGCAGTTTGAAGCAGCCACAACTGCAAGCACTGCTAGCTCAACAGCAATAATAGTAATATTCTTTCTTGTTTCCTAGGGCTCAGCTGGGTGAGGCACTCTGTGAAGCAGATAATCATAGAGCCACAAAATCCAACCAGGTTGGAAAAGACCTTTAAGATCAAGTCCAACCATTGCCCAGCACTGCCAAGACCACTACTAACTCATGTCTCTGAGGGCCTCATCCACATGGTTTGTGAAAGCTCCCAGGGACAGTGACTCCAGCACTGCCCTGGGCAGCTGTTCCAATGCCTGAACACCCTTTGGGGAAGGAACTGCTCCTAAAATCCAGTCTAATGCTTACCTCTGTGCTAGGCATCAACAGGATGTTCTTGCCAACACAGAGCACCTCTGCAAAATGATACTCTGAAATGTTTCACACTGATGATCCCAAAACCAGTGGGCATCTTTGCACATTAGCCATGGCGTTTTCAATCTCCCACTGGATGCGTGGAAACCAGAATGTCATAGGGAACAATAGAACCCCAGATTACTGCTGGCAGGGTGGAGGCTCTGGCGAGGGTCAAGACAAAGAGGTAGGTTGGGGAGAAGGGTGGATGAAAGAATGAATGAAGGCTGGAGACATGAGGCGTGCTCATGTTGTGCAATGGGGGGCTGCGTGCCAACAGGGCTGGCTTGGGAACGAGAGGCGCTGAGAGCAGTGCTGTGCCCAGGATAAACAGGGAGGCCTCAAAATGCCACAGCACCCCTGGGGAAAAGGGTGTGGGACAAACGCGTTGGGAGCCATGGGCTTACAAGTGTGTTGCAGGGACTTTGTTATTAACGTTTTTGAAGAGATGAATACGTCTCTACTTGCTGCCGGGTTTGGATGCCGTAAATAGTGCTTGGAGCCATGTAACGGACAATAGGAATTCCTGAATAAAAACTCGCTGAGAGAGCAGCATCCAGCCTGCGTTGGAAGGTCCGCCCGAGGAAACGGTCTGTGATTGAAGGCTATCAGAGAGGAATATGCACTCGAAGCCCATACGCACTCGAAGCCTATTTAATGCAGACAGACACACGGTGCAGCTTGGGCTGTGCGTGTCCACCCAGTTCTGCTTTGGGGACCCAACCTGGGCAGCAAAGGCAGTGCCTGCTCACTTGTAGCTCCTCTACGGCCCGCAGGAAGTTGGGTCAGACCCTTCACAGGCTCCCGGCCGCCCCCTTCCCTCCACCCGAGGCCTTCCTTCGGCGGCAACCGTTCAAAACTGGCCATGTCCGCCGCCGGTGGGGCCCAACTCGGCCGGGCGGGGGTTGAGGGGGGAGCTCAGCCGCTCTCCTTCACCGTACGGCCGCCTTCAAGTGGCGGCGGGTGGCGAGGGGATGCGATGTGGCGCCGCCAGGGCGAGGCCCGCACCCACCGGCTCCCAGCGACCCCTCCGCCGGCCCGGCCCCGCTTTGCGATGGGTGGTGGGAACCGGGATCCCCCCGCCCGGCCCCGGGGCCATGCCGTGGCACGGCGCGGGCGGGGCGTGGGGGGGGCCGGTCGGTCCCCTCGCGAGGCTCTCCCTTTGTGCCGTTGCCTGGTAACCGGGCGGGGGATGGGAGGCGGCCGGCAGGGCTGCGGGAGGGGCGGGAGCTGAGGAGCGCCAGGCAGGCGGCCACCGCCCCCCGGGAGGCCCCCGGCCCCGCACCGCCTC